>JAGFPH010008545.1:9608-54630 GCA_018207615.1 Philaenus spumarius
CCACCCGACGATGGAAGAACTAAGTTCCGAAACACGTGTCGTGAAATACATGTATTGAAGGAAAAACTTAAAAAAAAAAGGATTGTTGGCGGGAAGTAACACATTAAAAAGTTATTTATAAGCATATCCGGTGTTCTAGATTTCATATTATAATGCATTTTAATGTTTACAATTATTTGGTCAGTCATTTGCCATCATTGATGTGTAAAGAAAATAATAATCGACGCGTCTAGAGTTTAAATCAATCTCTTTACTAAGTAAAAAAATTTGGAAAACGGTTGACCCTAAAGGCCATCCCTGTAACTTCCCGCTAAGTTTAATTACAAATCAGTTGACATTTTTTATTATATTAAAATATTACTTATAATTTATATTTTTATCTATATATATAAAATTCAATGTATGTCCGTTTGTTTGTCCGTTATGCGTTACCAAACCGTCCATCCGATTGCTTTGAAATTTTGCATACTAACACAGGTTAACCCTGGGAAGGTTTTAGGCCGTTTACCGAAGTCCTAGGACATAAGGGCTACGCCCCAGTGACCCTCAAAGTTTCAATGTTAATCTTATGGAAGGTCAATATTAAGGAAGAAGAAGAAATATTTCTTTTGATTTGATCAGAAACAGCTGTTCGTATGAAAAGCTTAAAACAGCTGATTTTGATCAACAGCTGATTTTGATCAACAACTGATTTGGAACAAAAACTGAATATAATTTTAGGTTAAGTAAATCAAGCAATGAGCAGAATCACATTATAATTTACAACGACACTCAGGGATACGAATTACAGGCTTTCAAAGTTTCAAATTAAGCAATAGCGAAACATTGCCGGGTCAGCTAGTAATAATATATAAAAAGTTTTCAATTTTAATAGTAGAAACTTCGAAGTAACTGAAAATTTTTTTAATCTTAAATAAAGTTTCCTATAATTTCCTGAAAGTAGCTGTTCGGTGCTTTTGAGCCCGCGAGCAACAAGTTGGTATGATAACCACCAGAGTGCAGGCTAAACACTCGAGTAGGAACACAATTCGGCGCGTACATGTTTCCACAATAACGTGGATTTTTTCGACATAAATTATCCAAAATTATTGAAATTACTTTTATTTGAAAGATAATTAAACTTCGAAAATGGTGGTCTTTTACATTTTTGATCGAAAACTTTGATTTTGAGTTAAGTCATAGGACAAATTTAGTTAAAAACAAATTTTAGAAACTAGATGATATCCACATTCGCACTGTCCAAACCTTTAAAATGACATATTCAGAACAATTGCCTGATCATTATTACTCCAGTAATCTTATTAACCGTTTAACATTGCTCTTATGGGAGTTGAAATTCAAGATGGTGGCTGGGTCTGCCGAGCCTTACAAATCGAACGACTTCTCGTTAGTAAAAACAGATTCAAACGCACTCAAAGGGCGGCAAACCTGTAACACATCTCGGCTTCATTAAAAGCGTAAACATAGCTTTTGCTTGTATTTATTTATAACCAGAACCGCTTGTTGACAGTAGTTGTAAAAGGGATTTACAAAGAAGTACAAAGTACAAGAGGATGAAACGATCTCGCCTTCAACAGAGAGCAGCTCCATCTGGCACAGCCCAGCACAGTTGGAGATCTGCTTGTCTTGTAAACAGTTTACGTGAAGTGCGTGGTGCCACTGTACATCAAACGTTCTAAGAATAAGCGTACTTGAAATTTACGTCTGTATCGAATACTTAACTGAGGCCGGCCTATGAGAGATATAATCAACAATCTGTAACATTTGGTGAACACTATTTTGAAATGGTCTGGCGTTAAAAACTACAGCACCGTTCTCAAAATAGTTAACGGAGAAAACAGGAAATATATTACTTTGTTTTGTACATACAGCTATTGTGGCTGCTCACTTGGCTCTAACTTTAGTGAGAAGGTCACAAACATATACCGTACATTAAGTATACATAAACATCTATTTTATTTGATGGTACTAAATACATTTAATTCTACACTGTGAGTTAACAACAGTTACAAACCTAAGGCGGGTTACACACTGAAGTGGCGTAGCGTGCAGCTAGCTTCAAGGGGCAAGTGGCTGCGCTCCACGCGAAAACCAACCAACGCTTTTAAACGGTAATCCGACTGTCGGTCGGACTGCGGGTAGTGACTTCTACTAGAGCAAATTAAATGCATTATTTGTTTCAGCTACTCTTCACTTCCGAACTCGAGACGGACGTTCATCGGCGCTTTGGGATCCCCCAGTATGCCAGTGAATGTTTAGGCATGGTCCTGGCTTCGGGGAACGATTTATTCACTCAGCCCGACTTCTTCTCAACTGTACTCGAGATCGTGCCTTCATCGCATCTTCGGGATCCATCAGTATGCCAGTGTATGTTAGGCATGGGTCTTGCTATTTTGCTGCTGGCCGGTCTCGAGTTGCGATTCCTTCATTGCTTGCCGCTAACATTTCTTGTTTGTTTCAGCGAAGTTTTATATCGATTCTTGCAGCTATTAGGGAGGTACCTAGACGCTGCTACGCTCTCCCCAGTGCCTGGATCGGGGAGAGGGTAGGTTGGTGTAGTGGGTAGGGGTCTTCGGACTGAGTGGACAGTGGAAAGAGGTCTGCGTCAATGCATTCCAAAATACCTAAAAAAAAAAAAACAACAATTGGTAGTGGTGACGTGTTTGAACCATGCACATTCACATTGGCTGGCATTTAGTCGATCGGCAGATTTCGACGATATCACCCACAAGCCATTAGTATATTGTAATGACTGATGTTGACATTGGTTTTTTAATTTCCTTGGTGCAAGCTAGACCTGTCCTCTGGAATAAGCACCTAGATGTCTTTAAAGACAGGAATGCCACAAAAAATGCTTGGCTTGCAGTTTATATTGCAATAAAGCCAGGTTTTGATGCCCTTGATAAGAAAGAAAAAAAAACTCTATGAAAATGTTTCGATATTTTGGATTATGTTGTGAGTTTACTAATATATTATACTAAAACTTCAATTGAGTCAAATTATATTAATATTATATTATACTAGCTGGCCCGACCCGGCTTTGCACGGATAGACAAATCAACCTGATACTAATAATTAGCCCAAGTGTTTTAGTTCATTGTAAAAAAAAAAAATGTTCATTGTAGGCCTAACCTAAAATTATATTCAGTTTTTGATCCAAATCAGTTGTTGATCAAAATCAGCTGTTTTAAGCTTTTCATACGAACAGCTGTTTTTTGTGCCCATGATAAATCAAAAGAAATCTTTCTTCTTCTTCCTTAAGATTGACCTTCCATAAGATTAACATTGAAACTTTGAGGGCCACTGGGGCGTAGCCCATATCACTAAGGGGTATGAAAAATAGATGTTAGCCGATTCTCAGACCTACTCAATATACTCACAAAATTTCATGAGAATCGGTCAAGCCGTTTCGGAGGAGTACGGGAACGAACATTGTGACACGAGAATTTTATATATAAGATAAATTCCTAAATTTTAGGATATTTACAGGCCTATTTATTTATTTACGATATAGCAAAAATTGTAGGCCTATTTGTTATTTACATATATTATATAATAATAATAATAATATATCAAAACAAAGATAACAATATCATCTTTTAATTACTTTACATTTCACCTTAATATAGCAAATAATTTAGAAGGTACAAATTATATAAAGTAGTAACATTATTGTAAATTTCAGATATGATTTTATAAAACTGTAGGCCTATTTGTTCAATTTTTGAATTTACATACATTATTATATATCAAAACAAAGGTAAAAATATCATGTTTTAATTGCTTTTCATTTCACATTGATATATCAAATATTTCAGAATTATTTATAAATTACTGTAAAGTTTTTTTCTGAATTTAATTAGTTTAAAATTATTTGCTCATTTAATTATAATGCAGAAATTAAACTGTTTTATTTTACCATAAAAGAAAGTAATTATTAAGTTAACATACTCCTCTCTTATTAGGAAAAGAAGTAATCAAAAGTCTGCTAAGATTCTTTTTTTTAACAGAGTCTGCAAAGAGCAAATCATATTTTTTAACGGTTAAAATCGTACAGTTTCTACTTCAAGAAGAAACTCACTCAAAAAGCTTAATTTTACTTGATCGGTTTTTTGCCGACCGATTTTTTGCCGGTCAATGTGTTGAAAGAACAATCAATTTTCGGTCGTCCAGTTTTTTACAGGTCGGATTTTTGACGGTCGTCCAAAACCGGTCAGTGTGAAGACCAAATGCTGCATCTCCAACAAAGTAGTAGAGAACTTTAGGAGTTTCTGTCCTCGGCAGGCATTTTTCTTCAGGCAATTGTATTGAGTTGGTCAGTATCGATTGCCAAAGAGAAGATTGTTTGAAAATGAACGGATCACAATCTTTGCCAAAGCTTCCAACATTAACATATACAAAAGGATATTTTGAATCAGCTACTGCCAGCTAATACTACAGAGTAATATTCTTTGTAATTAAAGAACATGGAACCACTTCTTATCGGGCAAATTATCCAAATGTGCTTCCCATCGACAGCACCTAAGCAATGTGGGAAGTTAGCATTTTTTGGATGTTGGATTTCATTTTTCAAATTCTCATGGAGTTCGCCAAAGGATGCTATTGACATTCTGAAATAATTGAAAAACTTACTGCTATCAAGCCTGAGTTCTTCAAAAAGTGTGTAGAATGTTCCCGTGTTTTCTCTGCTTTGATTGATAGGATGAATCCAGACTTACGCTTAATCCTACGGCGCTTAATACGCCGATACATTAACCACATAGCAACAACTCTTTTAGGATTCATTATTATTCAATAATCTCGTGTCACAACAACAAAGCAACTGATTGTTTGACCGGTAAAATTCCGGTATGTCTGCAAGCACCTACTACCGATAAAATATCGGCCAATTTTTACCGACCGTCCAAAATCGGTGTGTGTGCAAATAGCCTAACAGGAGCGTAAGATTTATATTTTTATTGAAACCAGGAAGGAAAGACCGGGCGCGCCCCCTCCAGTGTTAATAAAGCTGGCAAAATGAAACATTGGATCTTAATAATTAGGATATACATTTTTAGTATTTTATGAATGAAATCATTAAAGAATGACATGCTAATGTTTTTTTTGTATATTTATTTTTAGAAAATATGTAAGTAATCTATGTTTTCGTTGATTGTTTACGGTTTTTATGATTCGGTCTAGAAGACATTGAACGCCTTCTCAAGTAATATTTTTATCGCATCCTCTCCAGGGTTTGAAATCTCTGTAGTGTGCCTGTTTTGTGTCTGTAATATCAATGGAAAGAGAAACCGAACAACACGGAAAATTCCAACAGCAACTAACAGTCTACGTTCATTCACCCACCGCTCTTATCTCTACCGACGAGTAAAAATAAATATTCGGCTTTTCGTGTACTGCTGAAGTGGGAGGGGAGGGGATAAACAGACAGGAAGTAGTTGAGATGAAGTAGGCCGTGCAGGCAGTGTATATTGGGTCAACAAGTTCTATATATATCACGCCACGGCTAGCACGATCTAGCTCCGTCATAATGCACGTTCGATATTAATACTGAACAAGTCAGTGTTGTAAAGTTAACGGGTCGGACATGACATAAAGATAAAACTCGTGTTTCTGTTTCATCTGTTTTACTTTCTTCAGCTCGCGCGGATAATTTCCAAGTTGGATTCGAACCGGAAACAATTATTTTTGTAGTTACCATTATTACAGGGCACGATTAGAAAGACAATGATTCACGGGCAGTGGGCCTTTCTAGGTGTGTAAGTTAGGGCTTGGCAGGAGTGAAAAACATTTCCGAGTTGACCGCAGCTCTCCAAGTGGCAGGACTGTACACTACTAACATTGAGTTTGCTAGTTTCACATTCTTCCGCTTGCAAATATAGGACAGCTTCATAAAGGTGGAAAAAAGAAGGTTACAGACCTAACACTGACTGTAAACTTACTGAAATGTGCATGCGTGACAATGTATGGCAGTATATGTTATTAAACACAGCTTTCTCTCACACATTGAACATTAACGGATATATTATTTTTCTAGTATTCTTCCGCAAGAACAAGTTGATGTGATAATCACCAGAGTGCAGGCTAAACACTCGAATAGTAACACAAATTCGGCGCGTTGGCCTACATGCTTCCACAATAACGTGGATTTATTCGTCATAAATTATAAAAAATTATTGAAATTACTTTTATTTGAAAGGTAATTGAGCTTCGAATGTGGTGATCTTTTTACATATTTGTTATTTGCATTATTGATTAAGGAAACAAATCGCATAATTTTATTATAAGTTAAGTCAAAAGGACAAATTTAATTAAAAACTAAAAGATATCCACATTTGGACTGTCCTAACCTTTAAAATGACACAGTCAGAATAATTTTCCGAACATTATTACTTCAGTAATCTTATTATCTGTTTAACATTGCTCTTATGGGAGTTGAAATTCTAGATCTAGATGGTAGCTGGGTCTGAAAGCAAACTCTTGACCTATTATTTATCCAACAGACGCTGTCAGTCAATCCAACCACGCAAGGTTAATTAACGGAACATAGCCTACACTGTCATGTACCCACCAGAAAAAAGTCGCAAACTTTGATTTTTAGTATAGTCAAAGGACAAATGTAGTTAAAAACGAATTTAAAACAACTAAAATATGACCACATTCGGACTTCCCTAACCTTTAAAATGAGAACTGAGCAGATGCAACTAAAGAAGATATTACATTTTGAAACTGGACATGAGTAGTTCAAGCACAGGTAAACGGAATGGTTATGTAAACAATAACTTTAAACATTAAGTAAACAACCAACAGATAAGAAGTAAATACGAATTCAGGTTAACGTATGAATGAAATAAAAAAAAAATAGCTTCATTATTCTGTTATTAGTGAGCATAAAAAATAAGTAACAATGCAATAATTACACACAAAATTAGATTACTGGTATTCGCAAACAGTCGCGCAAAATAGGTTATTTCCGCCAACCAGCTCAATTTACAATTATTCTTATACAGAGTGTCTCAAAAGTCTGTGTGTGAACGGCGTTATATTTTTGTAACTACTGCAGATTAGGCAACAAAACTTGTTACATCGTTTCTGTAAAAACAAAATTTGGAAAACGGTTGACCCTAAAGGCCATCCATGTAACTTCCCGCTAAGTTTAATTACAACAAACACTATGTTTGGAAATTTTGAACTGCCATAACTTTTGAATGAATCAACCGATTTTTATGCGATTTGCGGCAATCGATGCAGTTTTTTAAGTCCATTGAAAGAATCAACAACAACAAATTTTCAGATGAAAGATTTTGGAGAAATTGAGAAAAAACACTTTTTTTGATTTTCTTTCGTTCACGATATCTCACGAACGAATTAACCGATTTTGACCGGACTGGTAGCGATGCCGGACTTTTCAAGGTTAAAAGATGATTAGATTTTGGAACTGATCGGTAAAGCCGTTTAAAAGTTATTCCAAAAAAACCTGATTTAAATTTTTTTTATTTCTTAGTTTTTTCGAAATTTCTCAGAACCTAACGGTCCGAATTAGTTGAAATTTTCAGAAAATCTAATTTTAATGGAACTCTTTAGAACGCCGTTTGGTAGGATCCAATCGGTTAAGCCGTTCAAAAGTTATAAGCGGGTCACATACTTACATACACACACACATACATACAGACAGGGTGCCACCCTCGCGGGAGTGGTCAGGGAAGATCCCTAGGACCTCAAAACGTCGAGATCTGATGAATACTCGATTTTCGAAAAACGGGGTGAAACCAATAACTTCCCGATTTTAGAAAATTTTAAATTTTCTTAGCGGGAAGTTAAAAACGAATTTTTGAAGTAATTGTAACTATTATCACCTTAGGGAGGCGGCCCGCAGGGAGTGGGAGGAAAATCTTAAATAGTAACATAGGTCGTGTTGTACATCAAATTAAAGGTCTATCTTAGAAGAACACGATGCCGCAAATCAGACACAAAATGGCGGTCGTTTAAAAAATGGTTTAAGTTTACTTATTGGCATTTGCTTTAGAAGCAAAACTCCGACAATCCACACTAGAAATACCTTTTGAGATGTTACAGAGCGTTATGAATGGCTACTACGCCCGCCTACTTCACCGCCAAACTGCAGAAGGAAAAAAGTTTGAGCATTTATTGTAAAAAAGGTAAGCTGTTATAAAGCTTTATTGGTAATTGTTATTTTTTAACATGTAGTAACATTTACAATTTGAAATAAAAATTGGTCCAGATCCTCCTCGCAGACTGTTCCCACTGAAGGTGATAAGTCACTCACTATCCACAAAAACTGGTCCTACTGCTAGTGTGGATTGTCGGAGTTTCGCTATAAAATCTTATGCCAATAAGTAAATTTAAGCCATTTTATAAAGCCCAATATTGTAACTTTAAATGGTCGCAATTTTACGTAGGGTGGACCTTTCGATTTCTGATTACGATATTGTGTTCTCCTAAGATTTACCTTTAATTTGATGTACAACTCGATCTATGCTGCTACTTAAGTTTTCCTCCAACTCCCTGCAAGCCTAAGGTGATAAAAAAATATAATTGCATCAAAAATTAGTTCTTTTGATAGAAAAACTATGTAAACGAGGTGCACAAATACAATTTCATTCTGGTATGAAAAGCCTCGAAAAACGTGGTATTTTACTTCCTGTTGAAAAACGTGCTTCCGGTTGTTGGATTGTTTTTTTTTCTAACGAACTCATCCTCGCAACTTAGAAAACCAACTTGTGTACCGAATTTGACCAAATCGGACTTAAAATACGTCCGTTAGAGTGTGAGTAGCCTATATCTATATACTAGCTGACCCGTACGGCGTTGCCCGTGGTGGTTGGTATTTTCAATCTTTTTAACGTAATTGTATTCTTTTTAAGTGTTCAGTCAGTGAGTGGTATTTGGCTTTTATATATATAGATCTTAAATAATAAAAGCACTATTGTCATAATAATAAAAGATCTGAAATTATGATTTTAGTAACTTTGATCCCCCCAAACCCCTCCTTACATTTCGAAATTTTTCATACCCTTTCTTAGTGAGCACCTATGGCCCTAGAGGAAGCTACATACCAAATTTCATTCCAATCCGTTCTATAGTTTTAAGAAATCGTGATTTTTTAACTTTGATCCCCAAATCCCCCTAAAATTTCGAATTTTTTCAAACCCTTTCTTAGTAAGCACCTATGGCCCTAGAGAAAGCTACATACCAAATTTCATTCCAATCCATTCGGTAGTTTTGAAGAAACCGTGATTTAATAACTTTGATCCACAAACTCCCCTAAAATTTCGAATTTTTCAAACCCTTTCTTAGTAAGCACCTATGGCCCTAGAGGAAGCTACATATCAAATTTCATTCCAATCCATTCGGTAATTTTGAAGAAGTCGTTTTTTAATAAATTTGATCCCCCCCAAACCCCCGTAAAATTTCGAATTTTTTCAAACCCTTTCTTAGTGAGCACCTATGGCTTTAGAGGAAGCTACATACCAAATTTCATTCCAATCCATTAGGTAGTTTTGAAGAAGTCGTTTTTTAATAACTTTGATCCCCCCAAACCCCCCCTAAAATTTCGAATTATTTCAAACCCTTTCTTAGGGAGCACCTATGGCCATAGAGGACGCTACGTACCAAATTTCATTCCAATCCGTTCGGTAGTTTTGAAGAAGTCATTTTTTAATAAATTTGATCCCCTCAAACCCCCCCTAATATTTCGAATTATTTCAAACCCTTTCTTAGGGAGCACTTATGGCCCTAGAGGACGCTACGTACCAAATTTCATTCCAATCCGTTCGGTAGTTTTGAAGAAGTCATTTTTTAATAAATTTCATCCCCTCAAACCCCCCCTAATATTTCGAATTATTTCAAACCCTTTCTTAGTGAGCACCTATGGCCCTAGAGGAAGCTACATACCAAATTTCATTCCAATCCGTTCGGTAGTTTTTGAGAAATCGTGATGAGTGAGTCAGTGAGTCAGTGGGTTTTGGCTTTTATATATATAGATGTATATATAGGCTTCTTTATAAATTTAACATTTTGTTTTGTTACACCCCAAAACGAATTCTGAAGACCATAATATGTTCTCAATTACCACTCCTGATCTTAGAACTCAACTTAAGATCCACTACATTATCTCATATTTCCTATTGAAATTTGCTAATAATACCTGAATAATACATAATCGTTGCGCACTGGTTGGATTGTACTCTTTAAGGTGTTTTGTCTTTAAGAAAAAATTTTAAATTGTTAATGATTTTTTTAAAGATTTCCTGGATAATTCCTTATTTTTAACTTGACCCAAGTTTGATACGACCCCAATTGCCGGTAACAACGAACATTATTTCTAAACTGAATTTTCTTACTGATAACTATACAATTTTGATAATTATTAGCGAATTTCCATAGGAAAAATGAGCTACTGCAGTGGCCCTTATGGTAAGACCCAAGGTCGGGAGTAGCAAATGAGCACCGATCACGGTCGCCAGAACACGTTTTCGGGTGTCATTAAAAATCATATAGTATATACATTTATATAGCACGTTTTTTAACCGGAAGTAACTATTTTTTTAGATTTTTCCTACGAGAATGAATTTGGTTTTGAGTTGTTTCTACAAATATAAATTTAGGATGTTATTCTGCGCATTTTGTTTTTTTACGCGACCTTGTAGCTCGCTTGGTTCCGCCAAAATCGATCAAAATGTAAAATACCATAGAAGTAACCGGTAAAGCAATGCGGTGGATTCTACCGTGGGGTTGGAGTGCGAAGCACGCAATGCATTGTGTATTGAAGATACTCCCAATAAGGGGGTTGGCGTGTGAAGCACGCATTGCTTTGTGTGTTGAATATACTCCCAATGCGGGGGATGGCGTACGAAGCACGCAATGCATTGTGTATTGAAGGTACTCCCAATACGCGGAACGGCGTGCGAACCAATTTGCAGCTATTCAGCACCGTCGTGAATAGACCTATTTTCCAAAATGTTGGTTGTAACTCTAAAACATAGGCCTACGAACTTCATTTTGGAAATTCGCTCAACTCACGTCAGCGATTCAGCTGCGTGGTCAAATTATAGCTGTCTGTGTGTACGAAATATATTAGTAGAATTTGTTTGCCCCTCCAACTTCGACTCACGTTCTGCTTGGTTCCACTCGCTTTGCGAGCTTGCACTTCTACCTAGCAGCTTCAGGTAGATGACTGCTTCGCTTCGCTCGCAGCGTACAAACTCGGCAGTCGGCCTCGGATCGGAATATGTGTCCACGGGGTAAAATCCCCGCACACGGATTTGAACCGGATACTTTTATGGTAGGCCCTATGTTACGTTTTTTCCAATTTTGGGAGAACCAAGCGAGCTATAAGGTCGTGTAAAAAACAAAATGTACAGAATAATAGCCTACATTTATTTGTTCAGAGAAAATCTTTAAAAGTTTAATTGACCGAGCGTAAGCGAGGTCTCCGTTTTAACTCGACCGTTCGGCATTTCGTCTGTGTGTCTGTGTGTCTGTATGTCTGTGTGTCTGTCTCTCGATTACGGCCAAACGCCTTGACCGATTTTGATGATTTTTTGCATGAATGTTCCTTATTCTTAGGCCGAGCCATGTATATATACGGTTTTTTTCCATTTTTTATTTTTAACCCCTTAAATAAAATAAAAATGGCGGCCGGACCGTTTCTCTCAGTGTAAGCTTTTTTCCAAAGCCAGTTTGTGGCTTAACCGTAAGTCGAATTTAAAAACTAATAACATTTTGCTAATAGCAAATAAAATTTTAAACAAAATTGTATTAATGCTTTTTTTCCGTGTCTCTAACGGTAAGCTCACAAAATGGCCGAAAACTTCGAATTTGTTAAAAATCGTCCAAGTTTTTGTATTTCAACCATGTTTTATACGTTTATTCTAAACCAATTCAAACGTGTTCCATAGCTTTTTTGTAGATAAAGGTTTAAAGAATTCATATATGCCAGTAAAAAAATTATTGAAGTAAAATTAAGAAAGTTATTAGCTCAAGAAACAATCACGTTTAGTAACGAAAGGAAAATGTTTAAATTTAGGCCTACATAAAAAGTAGTAAAAATTATTGTAATTTTTTTCATAAATGTTAAAAAGTTTCGTAATTTAGTTCTAAATAGAATTGTATAAAAATATTTATCAATTTCAAATATATTATTTTGAAAACACCAGTTTTAATGTTCCTACTACAAGACTGCTAACAAAACTAGGTCTGTTTTGAATAGTAATTCAGGAATATATCATTTGCCCAAAAATGACATATTATTATAAGAAAGTGTAGAGGACAAATCAAAGAATTGAACTGTATACGTGTAAATTATCATTGTAAATTTCATAAAAGTATTTGACTTAGCTTTACTTGAATTACAAAATGAAATGAAACAAATGAAACCTCGCGGCGATAAAGGTTGTACAAAAAATGACCGTAGCACACCGTGGGAAGTGTTGGTACATGGGTTGAGATCACTATCACGACGTTTTAACATCGTTTGTTTTCATTATTTCTAATATTGGAATATGATATGGAACTTAAGTTAACTTATGATACATTGTTAAGTTTGAGTTATTTAAGTATGTAAATATTTAATTGTATGTTGTCCCTCTATAACGCGATATTTTTAGCTATCTTACGCATTATTAACCTAAATAAATCACAATGCCCCTAAAAGAAAATCTTTAGCAGTTAAAGCTCAAGAAAAGAAATAAAAACGAGAACAACTAGAAATCCCGGAATCGCTAATCGGGAATGTTTCACTGGCTAAACCTTGTGCTTACTTCCTTACTGGCACACTATTTTTAACCTAAGCTCAAAACCACATTTGCTATTTCAAAGAGCGAGGTCTACTGTTCACAGAACTACTAGTGTATATATTACTAAGGAACAAAAGATGCCCACATGAGCCTAAGCCTGTGAGTGGGCACCAGTCGTTTAACATGCACTCAATGAGGAATGAGGATTAAATTAAACAATTAAAAGGATTGGATTTAATATTATCATGTCGAGCTGAGTCAATCTACTAACAAAACTAAACTACTAACTATTATTAGTTTCTATTATTATGGTTTCTAAAGAAGTTATCCCTGCCAAGTTTATCCCCGATAGAACAAGATGTTATCATTTATGTTGAAGCTCAAAAACATATTGGACCTTAGACAAGTAGTTCAGTCAGTATATAACTGACAATGAGTTAACATTAGAATCAATAATCTATCTGTAAGTAGATTAGATAACCCGATCGGCTGCATCCCTTCCCAATTCAAAGAGCTTTAATTCCCAATTAATAATAAGCCTTTTAAAATTAAATAACCTATAAGACCGCAGCTTGCCCGGAAGATTTTGATAAAAAAACTTGAGCTATATTATGCGACTTAGTGACAGAAAACATTTTTTATTAAATTGTCAGACCTTATCCTGAAGAAATTTGGAGAACGCATTAAATTTTCAACATCAACTTTTACGAAAATGTTATTGTAATATTGAAATAAATAAATTGCCAGGGTTCTTACAAACACTCAGTAGCGTAATTTAAAAGTGTCAAAAACAGCGTTTGAGGAATCTACGGCTTTTTTCAAAGCCGTTTTTAATAATGTGGCTCAAGAATCAAAATGAAAGCCCCGCCCCAAGCTATTATCCCCCCCATAAGTAGAGACTGGCAATACCCATAGTACGCGAGTTTTAATTCGTGGAAATCTAGAATGTCCTAAGTTGCCTGAACACATAAATTATTTTTTATTTATTTTTTGTTTGTTTTTAAAACATAACCTGTTCAGTCCATTTCATTTTCTTTTCGAACATTACTCCTAGATATTTACATAGGACTCTACGCCTTCTAAAACATTTGTTATGTTAGGTTTCTAGAGTATATCTCATTCGCAGCAGAATGAATGCAAAAGATAAAAGCAAAGTTTAGTTGAAGAAATTTATTCAAACAAATTTCAATCATATTAAATTAATTATTTTACGCAAACTGAAACTCCGTTGGTTTTGAAATATAGTAAACTGATTTTAAATCTGTTGGTTGCTATGGTAATGAATGTAAATGCATTCAAGAAACATATTATGTTGCTAAGCTTTTCATCGAAATCGGCTGTTTTATGTGTTACAGGACTGGGAGTGGACCTGATATTGTTTTCACGCTATAAAATTAAAATGTTGCTAAATCCTTTCTTAACGTGTGCCTATAAGAATATACACTTCAAATTTTCGTATTTTTGTCTAAGCAATTTTTGCTCTACGTTGATTCTATGCCAATCAATCAAGACAAAGCCGCTTATATATATATATAGTAGCTCATGCATCACTGAAGATGGCGCCATTTTTACTAAAACGTGTTTTGAGTAATACAAGTATTCGTTATGAGATTCTTTGATCAAGTTTTAATTATTATAAAAAATGCATTTTTTTCAGTATCCAGGTCTCTAAATTATAATATAATAGTACAGTACCGTATATTGTTCCGTCAGTGACCTCTTTTTGTTTATTTATATGACGCGTTTCGGATCCCTATCCCATCATCAGAATATCTCGTGAATGGAGATCGTCAAAATATTAAGTAAAAAACACCCACACTCACATAAAACACATTTAAAACACACCTAATGGCTGCTAGATGTCTACTGCCTGTCCGCTACTCTAGCTCACTGGGAACTATTATCACTATTTGACGCGCGCTTCCTGGATTCTCATCGCCGTGTCGTATAGGGTGTTCGAGGCGAAATTCAATTGGTCATTTAATAGTTGGTAATTTTAAATGTATTTGTTTATGTCTGTGTGTGTTTTTTCACGAGATATTCTGAAAATGGGATAGATATGTCGAAACGCGTCAATAAATAAACAAAAAGAGGTCACTGATGGAACAATATAAGGTACTCTACTATTATATTATACTAATTATTATATTTAACGTTATTTACATTCGTAGCTTGAAGGTAATGATTAACCAGGTTATTGAAAATACCTGATGAAATATGTGTGTAGGAACAACGAAGGGAAGCGTGCGAAGCACGCAAGTTCTGTCAATAGAAAATCTATATGAGTCAAGTAATAATTATCGTTACATTTTTATAAATGAGCTCATTGGCACTTCCTTAAGACTAGGCAGGAGTGCCAAAATATTTCCGAGTTGACCTCAGCTCTCCAAGTGTTAGACCTGTATTCTTCCGCTAGCAAATATAGGGCAGCTTCATAAAGACGGAAACTAAAGGGTTGCAGACTTACTAAATGCAAACGTACTGAAATGTGCATGCGTGACAATGTATGTGAGTATGTGTTATTAAAGATAGCTTTCTCCCACACATTGAACATTAACGGATATATTATTTTCTAGTATTCCTCCGCGAGCAACAAGTTGATGTGATAACCACCAGAGTGCAGGTTAAACACTCGAGAAGGAACACAAATTCGGCGCGTACATGCTTCCACGATAACGTGGATTTTTTTGCCGTAAATTGTCCAAAATTATTGAAATTACTTTTATTTGAAGGGTAATTAAACTTCGATTGTGGTGATCTTTTTACATTTTTTATATTTGCATTATTGATTAAGGAAACAAATCGCAAATTAAGAAAACTAAAAGATATCCACATTCGGACTGTCCTAACCTATAAAATGACACATTTAGAATAATTTTCCGAACATTATTACTCTAGTAATCTTTATTACCCGTTTAACATTGCTCTTATGGGAGTTGAAATTCAAGATGGTGGCTGGGTCTGAAAGCAACTCTTAACCTATTATTTACCCAACAGACGTTGACAGTCAATCCAACCCCGTAAGGTTAATTAACGGAACATAGCCCACACTGTCATGTACCCACCAGTTCCGCTTCAAACGGCCATAAAATGGTCCCCTTAGCGAAGGTTTATAAAATATAATGCCTTGCTTAGAAGCGAGACACACGCGTCGTAAAAATGATGATTACCCGCGTTTCGTTATCTCGGGCAAGTCTAATTACTAATTGCAGATGTGGATAGTTTTTAGTTTTTCCCAACATGCGACGTATTTATAACTTTATAATTAGCGCAGAAGTGTCAGATCAGGATTATTAAGTTTTGAAGAAAACACAAAAGGAGCGTCTTAATTGCTACAACAAGTCCAGAACTAATTGGATTTAGCTTAGTTCTTCTAGAGAGCTGTTCATTTTTTTAAACGTGGATTCCATACTTGATCCACCTAGGCGTGGGAACACGCACACTTACGCAAACAAATGTGCTTTTGCAATTAGTGCAGTAAATCATTTGTGGTCTAACTTCTCCATCGACTATCTAAATTATTGTTATTTTTTGCTGTAATATTGTCGGAAAATCTGTAATTCTATTAATTACTACTCGTGCTTTGCTACGGATTACTTGTTTTGTTTTTTCCGCAATTTTCGTAAGTACATATAAATTGATAAAAACCTAACCAACCCTAGATCGTAACAACCATGAGGCTAATTTATACTGAATTCCAAATTCATAAGTTGTTTGGTTTAAGAAATAAATAAAGATGATCCATTTGTTTCACATTGTTAGAGCTTTAGACATGGAATTTGCAAAAATCCTTCTTGAGAGCACTTATTACCCTAGTTTGACCACCTACCAAAAGTCTGGTATACAAGCACTCGCTTCGCTCACCAACTCCTGCAGAGACCCTTTGCAAAAAGATTATCGTAAACTCTGATTTGTTCACGGAAATGATGACTGAGCTGTGACCTTTACATATCTAATGCAAGCCAGTGATCGAAATACGAGTAGTTCAAAATAATTCGAATTACGGCATGCGTTGTAAATTCAACATTAATGTTTAAATAATCAACATTTCAAACAAACTTTGACATAATTAACTAAAGGAAACGATATAACATGTAGCACTTTATGTATTTACCTTCATTGGGCTGTTTAAAATAATCCTTAATATAATGTTATTGAGCTACGGCCGTATCGTCTGCACAGGGACATCATCAGGTTTCGCGCTTGTCATGAACATAAAACTTCACACAATAAACCCACGAACCTATAAACACAATACACATTTTAAAAATATAAAAGTCACCAAGTTCACTTAATGAGTCGTAATAAATATGTGTTTTGGGTCCGTATACATCCGACTAACTTGTTCTCCTCATTCAGTTAACTAACTCCTAAGTAACATTATAATATGTTTATTTTAAACAGGCCAATTAAGGTAAATACAATAAACATATTTAGAATAATAATACAGAGGCTTGAAACATAACAAACTAGTTGAATACCCGTGCTGCGCTACGGGGATTGTTTATTTTTTGCATCACTGTGTTTCATTGGAATATTTTTCTCTCATTTGCATTCATCTTTTATTTCACGAAAGTGAATTACTACATGTATTTTCGTTTGGTATTTATTGCTCACTGGCTGCCCGTCAATCGTCTTCGTCACGGTATGTGAGCTGAATAAATTCAACCAATTAAAAGATAAATAATTCAGAGTGAAGAGCGTCTTCTTTTCCAACCACTAAATCTACAGACTGGTAAATCACAGTCTTAGATGGATGTTGCAGATCCTCCAGATACGTCATTAATATGCGAATGCATAGATCGGGATAGTTTTAAACAGCTTACGTTTTTAAAAAATTTACATTTAGAAGTAACCTCCATACTGACTCTAGTTATGAGACTTTTACGGGTTATGTTTATTTTGCTAAAACTTCCTTGCAGACAACATTCTTCGTTCGTCGCTCTGGCTGCAGAATTACCAGGCTATCAGGAGAGCTTACTCGAGAACATGCGACGTACAGTTGGCCATGAGAGAAACAGTCATTCCTTAAATCCACGCCAGTCACTTTCAAAGACTGACCTTGAGGGTTATATATATTCCACAATAATGTTTCAAAATAGGCTTAATATTGTAGCAGCGGCTTAGCTCGCAGATATGCATAAATAAATATTGAAATTAGCCTATGTGTCTAATTATTTAGGCTTACTTATATGATCAGCTGTGAGACAGTAAGCGCAAAAGCAATGATTTCTGCCAGTTTGAGGTATATTTCACGTCTATGAGTAGGGCCTACATTTAATATTTTTAGTAGGCTACATTTTACTAAAGTAATGGCTACATAAAGGTGTAATTGTCCCATTCTATCCCTCAGATGGAAGTAATTGAAATGCAAATGGCTTTTCTTTTTTTATACCTTATGAATAATATGTACCAAATTTCAGCTATCTAGCTTTATAGATATTAATAGAAATTATTTTATATATATAGGGGTAGTAATCCCAATTTTACCGAAAGCAACTTAGTCATAGGTAACATTGTCCCTCCTCATTTTATAAATTTCGTTTTTATTCAATATTTTCTATACTTTTGAAGTGTGAATCAGAATATCGCCATAGAAGTTTACACTTCTCCCGTGTAAGCTCACTTGGATTTTTTTTACTATTCATTGATAAATTGTTCGTTGGAAAATAGATATAGTCACTGGGAGGCTCACTGGAGGAGCTACCTCACTACTATATAACCGTTAATAATTTATTAAAATAATGAATAGAAAGAAACGTCATGAAAGTTCCACTCCGTCAATGAAAGTCTGTTATTTATACTTTAATAATTGTTATATGACTTATTTTTACAGTTATCACGAACGTCAATCAAAATTCGACCTTTCAGTAGTTATTTGTTACACATATAGTTTTAAACATTTTTTAAAGGGAGTGGGTATAAGAAAACAAATGTATGATTGATAACTCTCAGTTTAAGAAATAAACTTAATGTAGTACTGCCGAAGACAAAATTAACACTATTCCAAAAAATCCTTCTCATATCATTCAGCTCACTGTTGAAATAAAAATGCAACCAGAATAAGAATAAGTTTTCCAGAGCTTTCTTCGTGAAAATGAAAAATGTAAACTATTTTGATGCGTGTTTGGTATAAGTTATAGTGATTCTGGATTTCGCATACTTTGAAACTGTTTTGTTTAAAAATATTTGAATGTTGCTTAAATTGGTGGTGCAACTTGCATATAGGGGCGGATACAGGATATCATTTGGGGATTGGGACTAATCGGTCATACGAAGTCGAAAACAACATTACCGAGGGGGGAAGGTCTGGGGAAATTTAAAAAAATATAAACTCTATGAATTAGTTATTTAATCCATTTCTAAGCAATAAATATTGTCTTGAAACAACGTGAACGTCACAAAATCTCACTTATTCAAGTCTTACATTTCAGACAGCGCTCTCCGCAAGACAATAGGTTAAGATACTCGGCGCAATGGTACATATTTAACGGGTACAAGTATAAACTATAGGGTATAAGCTATAGGGGGGGGGGGGTACAAGTCCTATAGCTGTAGCCCATGAACACTAAATCAGGTTTACCTTATATCAAACGAAAATATAGAATTTACACTAAAATCCATTTAAACATCAACGCACAAGTATTTCGATTTGTACTAAATAATATATCGATTACAAAATTTGCTTGCTCATTGATTGAAAAACTGTAAAATAGTAAGGGTTTACAGAAAAGTTCATATCTAAGAAACTATAAGAGTGACGAAAGATTGGAAATCAGTGTTTATATTATTTTCAAAACAAATCTGTCTAACGATTATGAGCCTTAGAAAAGTGACAAGTTTTGTGTCTTTCCTTTGTGCTTTCTCGTGCAGCGTCAGTTTTTTTAGACAATTATAATGGCGTCCCCTATGACTCCAGCCCAGACATTAACTCGGAAACGTTTTTGAAATGCCCTTTCCTTTGTAGCTCTAGGGTTTTGTTCTGACCAGTGATGCATGTTGTGACAATTAAAAAAAACTCTCTCTCTAGTAAACAACGATTCTTCGGTCCACAATTTTTTTTAAAGAAACCATACGGCTCCATGTCACTATTAAGTAACCACCGGGAAACCTGAACTCTTGGGCCAAAGACAGTTTCTTCTAAAGCTAGAACAGGATGAAAATGAAATGCATAAAGTTTTTTTTTAAACATCCCAAACTTTCCAATTAGAAATGCCAATATCTCTAGCAACGTCTCTAGTACTTACTCCTGGATCGTTGTGAACAGCACCAATGATTGCTTCGTCCATCTCTACCACATATGCAGCACCTATTTCATTATGCTGTTTGTGTACGGTAGCAAAGTTCACAATATACAAGCCCACAAGCCGCTGATGCAATCTTGAGAACACTCTTGTACAAGGAATCCGGCGATTCGGGAAGAAATATTCCCTTCTGGCGACAAGAGCATTACCATCACAAAACCCATACCCGAAGTGCATATCAGCATATTCATGTGATGCGTATTCCATGGTAGCTTTCACTAAACTGAGGTATGCTTTCAGGAGCAGTACAATAATACAACCTACTTATTGTTAATATTAACAAATAATTAATAACCTGCTTTGATGCTATGATAACAACATAATTTTTCAGAACTTTGACTGTCCATTATTTTGAAACAAAGCAAGATACTAAGCCCTAGTTTGCGCCATTCTGTTTCTTTTTTAATAAGATTTTCAATGGTGTATGACCTACCTTTATACTTGAAATTTTTAACCCCGCAACCCCCCTCAAGCCTCCCAAAATCATAAACGTCCAGATATATCAAAAAATTTGTCCTGTTATGCAACAAGTTATATACAGAGATTTGTTAACTTATTTTCAATTACAAAAATAATAAAGGGATTAAAGAGACTTTATGAACACTCTGTATTTAGTGAGGAAAATATCTTTTTTGTTTAAAAATAACTTAACCTAAAACTTACTATACAACCAGGAAAATAAATAAAAATTGGTTACATGCTAAAATATTCCTTTAAAATTTAGGTTGATTGTTAGTAATTTTAATGAAACAATCTAGTGTTTTAAGCCCTGCTGGCAACTGAATATACACAATATATTTACATTTCTGTCTTGCTGTTTAGCTCTAGGATGTTTTAAGTTAAAAAGACGGACATAAAATAGTCGATTCAATAAGTTTTGTCCAATTTGTTTTCAGAACATCACCCAATCAGCTTCCGCGGACTGGACAGCGTACCGACTCCGGTCCAAGTATCATGGAAGCTAGACTAATTATAACACAACTTGCGCAGAGCAGAGTAGGCCATACATTCCAGACGGTAGAAAACATTAAGTAGCATGACCAGCAAGGCCGTTCCTATTGTACAAGCAGAAGTAATGACTTGATCAAGTCAAGTGGTTAATGGTGCGGACAGCACGTGGAGCGAGACCGAGGTCATGTCATACAAACAGTGTTTGGGTAGTTAAAAGAAGCCAATAATGGATACGGTAAGGACGGAGGTGGAAGTAGTTCAACGGTGAACACGAGAGCGGTGACCACTACACCAACTAGTTTTACAACGCATTAGGCCTGTTTCATACGTATGAGGTTCCATTCGGTTCGGTTCGTTTTCGGTCGCTGCCGACAAGTGTGAAACGGTGCTTCGGTTTCTATTCGGTATAGAAACCGTACAGCACCGAATACTCCGTCGAACCGAATAGGTTTCATCAGGTTTCTGTAAGGTACGAACACAGGGAACAGAAAACAATCAACGCTTTTACACACGGGCTGTTCAGTTTCTGTTTTAACCTGATAGCATTGTATTTGGATAACCTAATAGAACTCCGATCCAATGCAATATTTCGTTCGACTGTAAATTCGACGATAGTGGCGCTATCTATTGGGGAAACGACGGAAGCTGTGTGAAACAACAATGCTACCAATGATTTCTCCCTAGCGCTACCTCGCGGCGCCATCATGCACTATTTTCCCGACAACCTAATTTTCGCCACACTACTGCCGTATGGATGCAAGATCTATTTATTATTCATGATCTATGCTGATAGCGACGGGACCTCTATTTTTTTTAAAGTTTGCTGATACATATGAGCCGTTTACCTGACGTTGATGTGGATCGGCTGATTTCTTCGGTGCAATATAAACCAGTGCTGTGAGACAAAACTGGAGAAAAGTATAAGGATAAATTAAGACGCAGGAAGCATGGAAAGGCGTTTGTATTGCAATTTTCCAGGACTATGATGAATTTGACGTCACTAAATTTCAACAACTTGCCTTCTCTCCTTGATCACTACTGATTGCACGGAAGAATACACCAAACCTAATATGATCCGTATAAGAACCGTGTATGTGTGAAATGTTAAATTCAAAAAAAGAACCGAACCGAATCGAATCGCATATGTGTGAACAAGGGTTAGTACACATGAGAGAGCTTGACCGAGCGTTGAGACGCGCGCGTTTACGGAAAGAAGTGCGTACACATGTACAGATAGTGCCAAGTTGCGTGAAGCGTCACTTGAGCATGCGCTGTAACGTCTTACCCTCTCCTACTCGACTGTGAGTATGCAGTACAGTCACCACCAAAAAGTGTTGATATACAATCACCACGACTACATAGCAGTCATGAACGAGGTAAGGCAGGCGGCTCTGACTGTACTCCGCCGCGAGAGGGGAAATGTAGTGGGAGCCAGCGTAGGAGACTTGCACACCCCCTCTTCGCGCTCCATCCTAATTGGCGCTATCTGTACAGGGTTGTGCGCTCTAGTCTAGCAATATAGGTTGACTATGCGACATGTGTTTAGGTTCTGTACAGTCTATTCAAATTACAAAAGTCCAGACAAAAGCAATAGAATACTTTTAGAACGCATTTAAAATTTATGGTTTTGTACGTTACTATTTCTGTTTAAGGTTTGGCAGGAGTGAAAAAATATTTCTGAGTTGACCGTAGCTCTCCAAGTGGCAGAGCTGTACACTACTAGCATTGGGATTGCTAGTTTTTTATACTTCCGCTAGCAAATATAGGACAACTACATATAGGAGTTAAATAGAGGGTTACGGGCGTAACCCTGACTGTAAACGTACTGAAATGTGCTTGCGTGACAATGTATGTGAGTATGTGTTATTAAACACAGCTTTCTATCACACATTACACATTAACGGGTGTAAAATTTTTCTAGTATTCCTCCGCGAGCAACAAGTTGATGTTATAACCACCAGAGTGCAGGCTAAACACTCGAGTGGGAAAATAAATTCGGCGCGTACACGCTTCCACAATAACGGGGATTTTTTGTCATAGATAATCCAAAATTATTGAAATCACTTTTATTTGAAAGGTAATTAAACTTGAATGTGGTGATCTTTTTACATTTTTATATTTGCATTACGAATAAGGAAACAAATAGCAAACTTTGATTTTGAGTTAAGTCAAAGGACAAATTTAGTTAAAAACAAATTTTAAAAACTAAAAGATATCCACATTCGGATTGTCCTGACCTTTAAAATGACACATTCAGAATAATCTTCTGATCATTATTACTCCAGTAATCTTATTACCCTTTTAACATCGCTCTTATGGGAGTTGAAATTCAAGATGGTGCCTGGGTTTGCCGATCATTAATGCCCTGTTCTTATAATCAGAACACTCGACATAAAAAATAACCATCAATAAAACCCTTTGGCTTACGACGTCCGATTTGTCGGACGTTGTTAGTATGTCGCTGAATCCCGACGACCGAATTTTCGGACGTTCAGAAAAAAAATCATATAAAATACAAATCATTAGTGAATCATTAGTAATTTTTCTTTATAGTTTATGTTTTCTTTTCATAGATAAAGTCTTGTTTGTTTATAGTTTATGTTTTCTTTTCACAGATAAAGTCATGTTTGTTTATAGTTTATGTTTCCTTTTTATAGATAAAGTCATGTATGTATATGGTTTATGTTTTCTTTCTATAGATAAAGTCATTTTTGTTTATGTTTTTCTTTGCATTTGTCTATTATTAATTTTTAAGAGATTGCAAAAATCTATATATATAAAATCGAAATACCACTCACTCACTCACTCACTCATCACGATTTCTCAAAAACTACCGAACAGATTGGAATGAAATTTGGTATGTAGCTTCCTCTAGGGCCATAGGTGCTCACTAAGAAAGGGTTTGAAAAAATTCGAAATTTTAGTTGGGGTTTTTTGGGGATCAAAGTTATTAAAAAACGATTTCTTCAAAACTACCGAACGGATTGGGATGAAATTTGGTACGTAGCTTCCTCTAGGGCTATAAGTGTTCACTAAAAAAGGGTTGAAAAAAATTGGAAATTTTAGGAGGGTTTGTTGGGTAAAAATTACTAAATCACGATTTCTTCAAAACTACCGAACGGATTGCAATGAAATTTAGTATGTAGCTTCCTCTAGGGCCATAGGAGCCCGCTAAGAAAGGGTTAACAAAAATTCGAAATTTTAGGGGGTATGGGGGATCAAAGTATTTAAATCACGATTTCTTCAAAACTACCGAACGGATTGGAATGAAATTTAGTATGTAGCTTCATCTAGGGCCATAGGTGCTCACTAAAAAAGGGTTTTAAAAAATTCGAAATTTTAGGGGGTTTGGGCTGTAAAAATTACTAAATCACGATGTCTCCAAAATGACCCTTTCCTAAATAGCGTAGTCTTTTTTTCATGACCACAGTAGGATACACACGGGTATTCAACAAACCCTTAACAAGGATACAATTATGTTAAAAAGACTGAAAATACCAACCACCACGGGCAACGCCGTACGGGTCAGCTAGTAAATTATAATTTGCTGATGGATACAGTTGAAGAGGCTTTATAGCCTCGACTGCGTCAAATAAAGGCGATCAATGAAATCTTTCTAAAGAAAAGAAACCTTGCCAGTTCTTCCAGCAATTGCAATTTCTTCAGACATTCATTAAAAAAAATATGCCAATTTTCTTGATTTCGAGGAAAGATATACCGAAACGCACTCGGTCAATTTATTCACATTACTGGCTCGTGGAAATAACACTTGTAATGTACCAGGAAGATTCTGTTAATGTTTCAAGCTAATTTGATTGGTTGCGAAGAATTTATGCGAAGTTTTCCATTCCATCTCTACGGATGTATTTCTGACAACCTATTATCGCAGTTGAATGTATATCTTTTCCGCAAATAAACCATTTTACTACGCACAGATTCAAGTCATAATTGCACTGTTCAAATAAGACCTGAGTGATTCTAGCATTATAATTAACTACCCAATATTTGTTTGGCTTAGCAATCTGGTGGACAAATGTATTCAGATTGAATAGTAGCGAATAGTGTCGCGGTAACTATGATAGTGGTGGTGCGGTCTTCACCACCTCTTGATTGGTCTTCTGCTGGAAAAGAAGTCACCTCAGAACAGGAGCTTCTTTAAAAAACTCAGATGAATCCGATTGCTCACAAGACCTGAAAACGTGTACTAAGAGAGAATAGTTTAATCTAGAAAACGAGTAAACATAAAACTGTTCTTGAACGTAAATAATACCCACAGTACTGGAATACCACGTCGTTAAGGTATTATTTATAATACCCCGGATACCTCCTCACAAACACTAATTGTGTAAAGAGCTCCGTTCTCGGTGTCATTCGAAACGTCAATAAATTTATCTCGCTTCGTTGTTTGGCAAAGGGTCAAGTTCATCAGTGGTGTACTATTCCAAGGCCATTTAAATCGCAGACTGCCAGAGTGCGTTGACTTCGTACTTTATAGGTGCTGAACAGTACGACCAAACTTTGACTTGATCTGTATGGTTAAAAATCCTTCTTTCCAAATTTGTCTTTGTGCTTTTTTTCTTTTTAATATTTATTCCTTGTTAATTAAACAAATTTTTGACACGATTTAAATAAAACCGTAAACAAATCAAAGATAGTTATCACAAAATGTGTTAAATAACGAATTTCTTTTTGAAAAAGTGATTGTATGGAAAATGAGAAAGAGGTGATTGAATGAAATTTTCAACCTTATTTGGGCGCATTCGAGGCTATGAAGCCTCTTCTACTAAACCATTAGCAAAATACATAAATCACATTGCAAAACTCTCTAGATGGTGTTAAATAATAACAAACTTACTGTACACTCGAAAAAAAACCAAACGCGAGAACATATATATGAATAACCAAGTAATAAATCATCAAACACAACAGCTTAAGGCTCGGCAGGAGTGAAAAAATATTTCTGAGATGACCGTAGCTCTCCAAGTGACAGAGCTGTACACTACTCGTATTGAGTTTGTTAGTTTTTCATACCTCCGCTAGCAAATATAGTTCAGCTTCCTAAAAGGCGGAACGTAGAGGGTTACAGGCGTAACCCTGACTGTAAACGTACTGAAATATGCATGCGTGACAATGTATGTATTATAAAACTCAGCTTTCTCTCACACATTGAACAGTAACGGGTATATATTATTTTTCTAGTATTCCTCCGCGAGCAACAAGTTGATATAACCACCAGAGTGCAGGCTAAACACTCGAGTAGGAACACAAATTCGGCGCGTACATGCTTCCACGATAATGTGGATTTTTTCGTAATAAATTATCCAAAATTATCGAAATTACTTTTAATTGAAAGATAATAATTAAACTTCGACTGTGGTGATCTTTTAACATGTTTTATATTTGCATTATTGAATATTGAAAAAATCGCATACGTTAATTTTGAGTTAAGTCAAAGAAGAAATTTAGTTAAAAACAAATTTTTAAAACTTAAAGATATCCACATTCGGACTGTCCTAACCTTTAAAATGACACATTCAGAATAATTTTAATAAAACAAATCTCAATTGAACGAAGATGTTCATCATTGGTACTATAATCAGCTATTTACTTAAACCCCTATTTTCCTCAATGAAAGCTATTATTTTTCAATGAAAATTCAATTTACAGCTGATTTCATACTTTCAAAAATGTGTATTTTTAAATTTTAGGTTTTTTACTTTCTCCACCCTATACGTAGTATATGGAGAAAGTGTTGTTTTCGTAAAAATGTTCGAATTTGAATTTTCAGTTGAATTATCTGTTTTGGTGCTCCCAGAACCCCAAAAAAATTTTTAGTGCAATTATCTGTGTTGGTGCTCCCTGAACAGAAAAATATTTTTAGTGGAATTTTTGGTTTTTGTGCTCCCTGAACCCAAAAAAGTGTTTTTAGAGTGGTGTCTGTCTGTCAGTCTGTCTGTATGTATACACGACCAGAGAGGACACTATTGGTCCGATTTTCATGAAATTTGGTATGTAGGTACTAAACCCTAATATCTCCAGGCTTTTTTTTCATTTTTGGAATTTTTAATTTTTAAGGGTAATTTACCCCTAAAAACCTATAAAAAACGACAAAAATGCAAATTTCTCAAAAATGGCTCTAACGATTTTGATCAAATTTTTAGTATTTATAGAGCTTAAGATGCCAAACAAAATGACACCATCCGATTTTATCAAAACTTCGGCGTTTTATAATTACGGGGAAATGTTTAAAAATAAACAAGTTTGTGTTGTCAATCTAGCATCGCGGCAGCGGCCGCACGGGGTAGCACCACGGTAGCGAGCACGGCCAGTAATTCAAAGGTCGCGCGATCGAATCCCGCCTGGGACAATAATTTTTTTATACAATTGACGTAGGTAGAATATTATTTTTTTGTTTTGTTCTAAAAAGTAGTAAATAAAATGATTAAAAACAATATTATTTTGACTACAGTAAGTTGGGAGAAAGTTTGTGTCAGTTAACTGATACCGTTTATTGTTTAGGCCTTAAGCCTTGATGGTTCTTTTTAACTTTTATATAACTCACTAGGGGCTCTGCCCCTACTCGCTTCGCTCGCCAACTCCTATGGTTACATATGGTGATGCCAATGCAAACATATTATTGTATATTGTGTTATTTTTACGCCAATGATTATTGATTAGGACAGAGGCTCTTGGATCTAAGTTGGGTGGTGGGGGTAGTTGTGACCTGTACATAATGTACGACATAGATCGAAATAGACACGCAACATTTTGTCCACAAAATCGATAATTTTGTACATAATGTTATAAAAAATTTTAACAGTTTTTCAAATAATTTCGGAATAAAAAGTAGCCTAAAATATTCTCTTTAAAGTCCTCTACATAATGGAAGTTTCGTCAAAATCGGTTCTGCCGTTCCGGAAATTAGCCCGGACAAACAGACAGAAAAAGAAAATATAAATGTGTGTTTAGGTTTTGGTAATGTGTAAATAACTATTTCAGCTTAGGAAAAAGCTTATATTTTGAAATCATAGACAGATTCTTCATTTTTATTTATATGTATAGACGTTATATCGCAAAATAAATAATTTGGTTATACATTTAATACTATTCATCATCCTAATTTAGAGGTTATGATTAATAATTTACCATTATTCAATATAAATTTTGTCAGAGCAGTAGGGAATGGTGTCACTGTAAGTTAATTTAATCTCGGTTATTACAATTTACTGTTTAACAAGCTTTACATTTTTAATTTCAACTCTATTCCCCGAACCTCCATTGGTTCACTGCAAACTATTTACTATCACCATCCATCGTCATCTATATTGTGACACCATTCACTCTACTTCGAG
The DNA here is from genome assembly GCA_018207615.1 of Philaenus spumarius. Lineage (NCBI taxonomy): Eukaryota > Metazoa > Arthropoda > Insecta > Hemiptera > Aphrophoridae > Philaenus > Philaenus spumarius. The sequence goes on from JAGFPH010008545.1 coordinate 37,971, forward strand.
GTGCATTACATAATTCGTTGTTTACAAATAACTCCAGAAATGTGGCGAAACTGCGATAAACTCGTCATAACCATCTTCCGAGTTGGAATTCCAGGAATCATATGCATTGTTAGTCTCCACAGCTGGCAACTACCACCACGACCTCTGGAGGTCAGCTTCGTAACAACTTTAGCCTGACAGTTGTCGGGGGTATTTAAAGTTAAATGCTCTTATTGATGAACTTTTAATGGATTTTACGAAAACACCTACTTTTGTTCTTTTCTTCTATTCACTCCTTCCTTTTCACATTCTCGCTTTGTCCTCCATTCTGTCTTTTGAATCCCTTTCTCTGGATACTCGCTGATACTCAATTGTAGGTTTTTTTTTGGTTTAACGTCCTGCTGTTTTGCACTTAAAACTAATGAGGACGGGGCCTACAGTTTTACGTGGAATTTGAACCACAGTCAACGATGTCTGTTAAGAAACCATTTAGAAAATTATCCGGGGTCAATGGGAATTGAACCCGGAACTTTTCCATTGATGGTTGCCATGACGCCTTAACAACCACGGCCATCGTGGCTACTTTACATTGTGATATATCATTGTATTTGTCATTTTTTACTTACTAAAACAAAGTAATATTATTTTCAGTTATTCTTAAAATTATTTAAACACTAGAGGCTCGGCCCCTGAGGTGACATGTGGTTATGCCAATACAAACATATTATTTTATGTTGTGTTATTTTTACAAATAAACGGTACCAGGAACTGGCACATACTTTCTCACAAACATATTTAAATTACTAAACAGATTCGCAGTGACTTGTAGGGTGGGGTAGGAGAGTTTTTTTTATTAAAGTTGGAGATTAACTAATACATATTATTATTATTATCTAGAGAGAAAACTATTCTATCGATTTCGAACAAATTTGCACCAAACACGTCAATTAGGACTTTATATATGCACGTAAAAAGGTTTTGAAATTATTTAAAAACAACCCCCTTTATGGCCAAAAAACCCCCAAAAATCAGTTATTATTATTATTAGCTAAACGAGAGTTTTTAGAAAGATGCGGGTTTTTGCATTAGGTAGGGCACATTAAAGGCTACAAATAAGCCAAATTTTATCAAAATCGTTAGAGCCGTTTTTTTATAAAAAAATAACAACTGATTTTTTGGAGGTTTTTTGGCCAAAAAGGGGGTTGTTTTTCAAAATTTTTCAAAACCCTTTTTCGTGCATCTATACAGGCCTACTTGACATGTCTGGTGCAAATTTGGTTGAAATCAATCGAATAGTTTTCTCTCTAGCTTTGTATACATACAGACATACATACATACATACAGACATACATACAGACATACATACAGACATACATACATACATAGAGACATACATACAGACAGACATTTTGTAAAAACCACTTTTTTGTACTCAGGGGGTCCCAAAACGGATATTTCCACAAAAATCTCAACATCGATTTTTTTGCGATCACTATACTTTCACTATACTATAGTATAGTGAGAAAGTAAAATGATGATTGATTAGGACAGAACAAATTGGATATAAGTTGGGTGGTGGGGGTAGTTGTGAACTGTACAAAATGTGAGACAGAGGTCGAAATAGACACGGAATATCCCCAAAATGTTTTTTCACAAAATCCCTAATTTTATCCATAATTTTAACTTTTTCTAACAAGAGTAGTCGAACATATTCTCTGAAAAGTCCTCTACATGTTAATAAAAGTTTCGTCAAAATCGGTTCAGCCATTCCAGAGATTAACCCGGACAGACAGACAAAAAATGTATAAATGTGTGTTTAGGTTTTGTTAATGTGTGAATAACCTTATGAGCTTAGAAAAAAACTTATATTTTTAAATCAGACACACTTCAATTTTATATATCTGTATGTATATATTTGTAGTGCATTATAGTTTGTCCAAACAGCCGTGCTCTCTGAAGTAAAACCGACCCTCGCTCCCCCACGCGCCGACACACTCACACGGAATACCTGGCGCTAATCGTTCTTCTATGAATCACCAACTAGCCCCTAGTGCTACAAAATCACATTTTTCTAACTGTTAACTTTACTAATTTTTACTCTAATTACTGAACTCTAAATATTATTCCTTGCAAAATGAGTCCAAACATGGTACAACTAAAGCGATTTATGGTCAGTATAGGTTACAAAATCATAAATATGACAACTTAAAAATTTGTATTGACATTTTATTTGAATCAGTACTATCACAATAACGTACATAATTACAGTAGTTCTAGTAGTGATTTCAAACTTATGTAAAAAACAAAGAAATTAAGTCAGAATCAATATAACACTGAACGTACACTAAGAGTAAAATAAAAATAATTACAAATTAATTTTGCAATGTTACTGTACAATAACCAATTATTATAGCGGAAAGACAAGCCATAAGTAACCTCAAAGAATGTGTACTGCAAAGAAAGACCATGTCAGCCTAGGCCACAATAATAACTTTAATGACGAATCAACGAGGTCAAGAAATCAAATTTGTTTTAAATATTTATCTTTTTACTCTTTTTAGTCTGAAGGCTAATGTAGAGAGGGCACCTATTTTTGTAAAAAAAATGCACAATAACATTTGTGACCTAAAACGTTTTCTATTTAAGAAAATATTAAGACGTTAAGACCAGTTATAAAGAACCCTTAAGGCCCATTTTACCTCTTAAAAGCAAATAAGAAATGCATTTCTTTCTTTTCAATAAATAACTTAATGGTCTACTCCTGTAAAAGAGAAGGCAACCGGCGCGGCGACTTCAGCGCTTCACCCTATAGCCGTATCAAAACTGTGCAATTTCTTGAAGCACCTTGAAGTTGCCTCATTTAAAACCATTTTATAAATCCATCTTTTGTAATTGAGTGCTGAAATAAAAAACTGAATATTCTTTATAAAATTGCGGATCCGGCTTGCGATTCACTTTTAATTATATATTTTTACTAGCTGACCCGTACGGCGTTGCCCGTGGTGGTTGGTATTTTCAGTCTTTTTAACGTAATTGTATTCTTTTTAAGTGTTCAGTCAGTGAGTGATATTTGGCTTTTATATATTATAAAGATCTTAAATAATAAAAGCACTATTGTCATAATAATAAAAGATCTGAAATTATGATTTTAGTAACTTTGATCCCACCAAACCCCTCCTAAAATTTCGAAATTGTTCATACCCTTAGTGAACACCTATAGCCCTAGAGGAAGCTACATACCAAATTTCATTAAAATCTGTTCGGTAATTTTGGAGAAATCGTGATTTAGACTTTTTTACCCCCCAAACCCCTCTAAAATTTCCAATGTTTTAAAATCCTTTTTTAGTGAACACTTATTACCCTAGAGGAAGCTACATACCAAATTGCATTCCAATCCGTTCGGTAGTTTTTGAGAAATCGTGATGAGTGAGTGAGTGGTATTTCGCTTTTATATATATATAGATTGAGTAAGGTAAAACTCAAACTTGTTGCTTAAAAAATTTCAATTACATTGCAAATGAACGGGATTTTAAAAAACGAGAAGCGCAAAGTGGATGCTTATTGTGACTGTGGTTAAAATGAGACTTCGCAAATAATTTTATGATAAAAAATAAACCAAATAAATGGTTTCAAATTAAACATTGCTCTTACGGGATACAAATCCAAGATGGCCCCCACTACAGCAGACCCTTAAGAACCTAACGTAGAGAATAGATGGAAAGGGAAAATTTTTTGAATATAGGTAAGAGTGGAGGACTGTGATCAAGGATACCAGCTTCCAGCAGTGGTCGAAAAAGCAGTACCGTTTTCTTCCGGAGAGAGAAGATAAAATATAAGGGACTGGAACGGGAATCAATTAAGACTAACCGCGAAATAAACATAAGGTCGATCTAGATACGTGTACATTCAGAACAAAGAGATTACAAAGACAATAGGATTTCCCGAAAAAGGCAGCAATACAATTTCCAAAGTCGTGCCTCGTAAAACCGAGAAAGTGCCGTAGATATAGAACCCAGTTTGAATATAAACAATGCGCACGACGGTTCATTAAGGAATACAAGAGAGGATATCCCCGACTAGTTCCGCTCCACTGCGCGTACCAATAACGTGTATTTATTATAAACTAATTGCAACCATAACCAAGACCTCCTGGAATGCTTGTGATGTATCATCTGGAGTGTGGAGGGCCGGAGAACGTATCTTTAAAGCAACGGTTGTTGTTGACCTTATGGTACGTTTATCCAACCCCAGTTGATTTAATTGTACGTCGGCAAGGGAGATGCTGAAAATAAACCTTTAATGGAAAAACAAATAAATCTCCTTGCTTCGGGGGAGTTCCAATTTCAGTTTCTCAAATTGTTTACCTGCAACTACAACTGAATAATAATTAATTAAATAATTGCAGTAAAAACCGTATAAGTGAGATAACATCGACCAATATCGGTAGATATCAGGGTAGCTCAGATGGCAGAGCATCACGACGGAAACGTGAAGGTCCCGGGTTCAACTCCCGGTCTTGGTCTATGTTTTTTCACTTGTAATTTAATTAAATATCCCTTGCTGAGGAAGTGTGTAAGCAGAAAAAAAAATAAGAATAATAATTAAAAATAAAGTTTCTTACCTTCTTTTCTTCCGTCACGTGACCTCTTCTTTATGTTCGTTAGTGACGCGTTTCGGGACTTTTATCCCATCATCAGACACAAAATTACTCAATCGAGGTCGTCATATATTAAAATTAAACTACGCAAAACACACATAGCACATTTTACGTTTAGGTGTACACCTTCTGGCGACCGGCCGGCTACTGTCAGTCTGTTGTCTCGCGCACTCTGAACCTGTTCTTACCGCGGGCTTTTTGATTCTTATCGCCGTATCATATAACGTATTCGAGTCAAAACTCAGCTGGTCGTTTAATAATTGGTGTTCGCCGTTTACATCTTTAGATTTGAACGCCTTATATATCTCGTACTCCTCGACTGCGTTCATATATCTCCCTTTGGTACATATTTTAATTGGTTTCATTTTATTTTCCAGGCTCGTGTAACTATGGTTTTCGTCAATTAGATGACGGGCAAAATTCGATTTGTTGCCTGAAATTGATCTTTTTGGCAAGTGTTCTTTAAATCGAGTCTTAAATGTTCTCCCGGTTTGGCCTATGTAAACCTTTTCGCAATCGTCGCAAGTCAATCTATACACACCTGTTTGGTCTTCTATATGTCTTGGGTTTTTGGGTTGAAAAAATTGTTTGATGGTGTTACTGGTTTGGAATGCTATAGTTCTGTTAAGTTTATGGAAGGTAGAAGTGACTATTTAAGGTAAGATGTTGCCATATTCAGTCGATACGAAGACCGTTTTTTCTTTCTCTTTGGGACGCGATCCAGATCTAACCTTGTGTTTTAAGATAAGTTTGTCAATTATTGAGCTTCCATAGCCGTTTTTTGTGGCAATATATTTTATCGTATTTAATTCTTCTTGAAAATCGTGAGGCTCTAATGGTACTGTCATTAATCTATTGAACAGACTGTTATAGGCTGACATCTTATGAGGTAATGGATGATGGGAATCAGAATGTATAGTGATGTCTGTTGTGGTTGGCTTCCTGTATATCTTATACCGAAACTTGTTTTGTTGTTTTGTGACGGTTATGTCTAGAAAATTTATACTGCTATCCTTTTCAATTTCTAATGTGAATTGTATTTTTGGGGTTATTGAATTGATATAATTTTTTAGTTGTTCTAATTGCCTAAAAGTTCCGTTAAAAATTATAAATGTGTCATCCACATATCTGGTGTAATACAGAATTTGGTTGCTAAACTTGTTCGAATCGGACAGCAGAAATACGTTTTCAAAGTTGTTAAAAAATACGTCCGCTAAAAGACCTGAAAGTGGCGATCCCATTGCTAGTCCGTCTTTTTGGACATAATATTTCCCATTGTGGGTGAAATAATTCTGTTTCAGTATTAGGCTACTTCTAATAGGTTAATTATTTCTGAGATTTTATGGGAATTTAGTAAGTTGGTTTTGTTGAGGAGTTTTTGCACAATATCTATTGTTTCCTGGATGGGTTCGTTAGTGTAAAGGTTAGTAATATCAAATGAAGCAATTTCATACTTAGGCTGAAGTTTAATTTCATTTAGTCCCGTAATGAAATCAGTACTGTTTCTAATGCTGTGGTTATTTTCTAATAACAAGTTGTGACGTAAAATTTTAACTAGTTTTTTGGCGGTTTTGTAGCTTGGTGCTGTAGTAAAATTTATTAAAGGCCTGATGGGTACGTTCTCTTTATGAATTTTCGGTAAACCAGTAAACTAAGGCACTTGGGCATTTATTGGTTTCAAAAAATTTCGTGTAGACTGATCGAATAAATTGGTGGATTTATTAATCACATTGTTCAATATTTTGACGAATTCCTTAGTGGGATCCATCATTACTGTTTGAATATCGTTTGTTTTTAGGAACGCATTAACTTTTAAATTATATTCATCTGCGCTTATAATGACTAAGGTGTTACCTTTGTCGGTTTTAGTGATAAGCGCATTGTTATCGGCCAATTTGTTTCTAATTTGTCTCAAAAGTTTCAGATCCATCGAATTTTTATGTTTCATATTATGGTGTTGTTTATTATGATCCAATACTTTTAGAGATTTATTTAATTTATGGTTAATAAGGACGCGTGTTTCATTCTGTAATTTTATATTTGGCAAAGTTTTTATAGCTGCTTCAGTGTGTATGATTTCTTGAACAATGCTATTATTACCGGTAAATGGCACACTGTACTTTAACCCTTTACTAAGAATACCTAACTCTGGCTTATCAAAGTCAATAGACGTCAAGTTAGAAACTCGTTCGTAGAATATATGCTTACAGTTGACTTTATCTATTGGACAATATTTGTTTTGGAGATATTGGAATTTCTTGTTCTGTTTGTCATAAGTACGTTGCATAACAGTTCTAACAAAATTATTGGCATACATCATTATGTTATCTATAATAGCTGGATGAAAGCTATTGAGCAAACTTAAATCAGTCTTGTATAATTCTCTATTCAATGCCGTTTTTTTGCAATACAGCGATTTTAGTTCTTCCTTTATTCTTATAACTTCCGCGCGTTCCTTTGTTCTTTTTGCGGCATTTGACTGGGTTTAATTCTGATGGCTGCGTAATTCGGTATTATTTTATACTTCAAACATTTTTTATTGAACTTTATGTGTAAGTTAGTCTTCAGCAATTTAATCTTAGCGTTTTGAAATTGGTATAATAATGAATAATAATTGTTTAACCAAAATGTCTACTTTAACATGCCTAACAGTTTAACTTTTTACAATTTAACATAAACATTCTTTGCGAAAAGAATTTGCATAAATATCAATCAAATCCTATAAAAGCAGTGTACGTCCGTGAGTAACATTCAGCTGATTTTACCCATCTTCCGCAATTCTACAAAACCCAGCGTAGATTACACTTTGGGGTTATGTTTACCTTTTGAGTTGGTGTAAGTGTTTGGTTGTTGGTGAACATTGTGTGATATAATAACTTTAGGTCACTGGTGGGTGACTTGTTGGATATAAGATACGATTTAGAGGCAAATTGATGGTTAGTCTGTAAAACTAGTTTTAATGTATAATTTGAAATGAAATAAATATATCTAAAAATATATAATAACGGATGTAAATAAACAATTTGAACAAATAGGCCTACAGTTTTATAATCCTTATAATTGATAGAATAAACTTAGAACACAATATCTTACAACTATTACGTTTATCAACTCAAACGCGTTTCAACGACCAAGTCACCATCATCAGTGATGCACGAGCTACAATAGTCAAACTATAGCACAAACTATAGTATATCTTCTCACAAGTCAAGCTCGATAATTATTTATCCTTATAATTGTACACATTTACCGAGTTGAAAATCCCCGTCAACATTAGGTGGACTTAAATAAAGTCTGTTGTTTATAAATAGTTTTTTTTTAATTATGTATTTCTGAAGTGTACCTAATTAATGTGACTGTCATTTTTCACGGAAGCTTACTAGTTTATAATAAAATCGTTAAAAAATAATAAATAAATTTACTGATTTTGATATAATATGTATAAATAGGAGAATTGCCTCTGACAATGTGAGAAATTTGTTAGAATTTGTGGTGCAGAAATATCCGCGTATAATAATTTGATAATTGATAATTTTAATTTTTTTAGTACGAGAGTATGATGTGTAATATACAATACTAGCTGACCCGTACGGAGTTGCCCGTGGTGGTTGGTATTTTCAGTCTTTTTAACGTAATTGTATTATTTTTAAGTGTTCAGTCAGTGAGTGGTATTTGGCTTTTATAGCCTAGGCCTATATATAGATCTTAAATAATAAAAGAATAAAAGATCTTAAAATGATTTTAGTAACTTTGATCCCCCCCAAAATCCTCCTAAAATTTCGAAATTTTTCATACCCTTTCTTAGTGATCACCTATGACCCTAGAGGAAGCTACATACCAAATTTCATTCCAATCCGTTCGGTAGTTTTAAAGAAATCGTGATTTAATAACTTTGATTACCCCAAACCCCCCTAAAATTTCGAATTTTTTCAAACCCTTTCTTAGTAAGCACCTATGGCCCTAGAGGAAGCTACATACCAAATTTCATTTCAATCCGTTCGGTAGTTTTTGAGAAATCGTGATGAGTGAGTGAGTGGTATTTCGCTTTTATATATATAGATTAGGCCTATAAGGCTTGTTTCACGAATGAAACCCCCTTCACACATATACGGTTCTTATACGGATCATATTAGGTTTTGTGTTTTATTCCGTACACTCAGTAGTGATCATGGAGAAAAGGCAAGTTGTTGGAGCGTTGTTTCTCTATAGAACAATAAAAAAACAAAGGAGTAATACCATTGTATTTGGATAATCTAATAGAACTCCGATCCAATGCAATATATCGTTCCACTGGAAATTCGACGATAATGGCGATATCTATTCGGGAAACGACGGAAGCTGTGTGAAACACCAATGCTACCAATGATTTCTCCCTAGCGCTACCTCGCGGCGCGATCATGCACTATTTTCCCGACAACCTAATTTTCGCCACACTGCTGCCGCACGGATGCAAGATCTATTTATTATTCATGATCTATGGTAAAACTAGAATTCATTGTGAGCACGCTCTTATCACTATACGACAGGAATTTGGAGCATTCTACATCATTTCCCCGAAGCTAAGAGGTTATTTTGTTCAACCTATACTGAAATTTTTGTTTAGCTTCAAAAACTATATACTTAACGTTTTTAATTGATTATCTATATATATAAAATCCAATGTATGTCTGTCTGTCTTTTGTTTGTCCTTTATGCGTTACCAAACCGTCCATCCGATTGCTTAGACATTTTTCATAGTAACACAGCTTAACCCTGGGAAGGTTTTAGGCCATTTACCGAAGTCCTAGGACATTAGGGCTGTGACCCACTGGACTTCAAAGTTTCGATGTTAATCTTATGGAAGAAAGATTTCTTTTGATTTTATCAGGGTCACAAAAACAGCTGTTCGTATAAAAAGCATAGCAACACGTCATGTTTGTTCACATTCATTAACATAGCAACATTACTTAGCAAATTTAAAGAGTACTAGCTTTTTGAGGTTACATTGACAAACTAAAAACAAACACAAACAAAAAAATCAACGAAAAATGCTTACTATATTTTAATTCAATACAAACATTGGTTGCTACATACCTATTACATATAAAACAGCTGATTTGGATCAAAAACTGATCATAATTCTAGGTTAGGCCTACAATGAACCAAAACACCAATTGGGCTAATTATTAGAATCAGATTTTTTACAATTCTTCACAACTACCAGGTTTTTTTTAGATTAGGTAAAAGCAAACAAAAGGTTTACTGTATTATCTATAAAGGTTTACAAACTATAAATCTAAATTTGTGTAGTATATTCTTAAGTGGCATAAAAATCATTTCGCAATTTGATTACTTAAGTCAATGGGATGAAATGGAATAACTACCCTTTCAATTGAATCAAGCAATAGCGAAGCATTGCTGGGTCCACTAGTTTTAAAATAAAAAGTAATAATTTCGTTAGAAAAAAAAATGGATTTTAAATCAATGTTATTGGTTATTTTCTTAATATTTAAATCACTTCCTTTTAAATTTCCTCAGCATCGCGGTGAGTTTTACCAATTAATTGTCCTGATGTACTACGTCTCGTATTCAATAAAAACGAATTTTTCGATACTTATCGAATTCCATTTTTTAGTGACTTCAAATTCATCATAGTCATTGCAAATTTCAACACAAACGTCTTTCCATGCTTCCAGCGTCTTTAATTTATCCTTATATTTTTCACCATTTTTGGCCCCCTGGTTGCACATCAACATCAGGTAAACAGCTCATATTTATCAGAAAAACTGCGACTAAAACTTTCAAAACACAATAGAGTTAAAGTTAAAGTCGCTATCAGGTTAAAACAGAAACTGAACCGCGTGTGTGTAAACGAGTTGATTGCTTTCTGTTCCTTGGACACGTGTTCGCACCTTACGGAAACCTGATGAAACCTGTTCGTGTCGAGGTAGTATTCGGTGCCGTACGGTTTCTATTAGGTATGTACAGAATAGAAACCGAAGCACCGTTTCACACTTGTCGGCAGCGACCGAAAAATCGAACCGAATTGGTAACCGCATGTGTGTGAAACAGGCCTAATGATGTAGTTATAAGTATAACTTGTGTCCCAGAAACTGTAAGTTCGATAGTTTAAAAAAACGCAATGCACGTTAAATTAATTACATCCACAAAAAAAACTGCATGATTTTAATAAAATAATTTTGAAATAAAATAAAACTCACGATTCGACAAAATAAACGATCACAATAGAATTTGTAACGTCATTATTGTATGCCAGTTGTAGGCCTAATGAGTAAGGAAGAAGCGTATAGTGCAAGTAAATTCAGCAACTAGTTTCGAACCCACCCAACTGTGTTGCAGCATATTGAACGAGCGCTGTCAACCTTGGGCCACTCTGCTTGATTGTGCAAACTATTTGATTACACTCCTACTTAATGCATAATGTATTCTTTACACTTCTCCAGATGAGAATCTAACATACGTGACTTCATAATTGTAGGAGAGGTAGGAGAGGTGATATTAAAGTAGTAGATTAACTAATAAATATTATTATTTGCTAGAGAAAAACTATTCGATCGATTTCGAACAAATTTGCACCAAACACGTCTATTAGGCCTGTATAGATGCCCGAAAATGGTTTTGTACATTTTTTAAAAACAACCACCTTTTTGGTCAAAAAACCCCCCAAAAGTTAGGAATTATTATTATTATTACGTAAACAAGAATTTTTAGAAATATACGGATTCCTGCATATGGTAGGGTACATTAAGGGCTACAAATAAACCAAATTCGATCAAAATCGTTAGAGCCGTTTTTTTTTATAAAAAAATAATAACCGATTTTTTGGGGAGTTTTTTGGACAAAAAGGGGGTTATTTTTCAATAATTTTCAAAACAATTTTTCTTGCATCTATATAGGCCTAATTGACATGTTTGGTGCAAATTTGTTCGAAATCGATCGGATAGTTTTCTCTCTAGCTTTGCAAAAACAGACATTTTGTAAAAACCACTTATTTGGACTCAGGGTGTTCCAAAACGGATATTTCCACAAAAATCAAAACATCGATTTTTTTTTTGCGATCACTATACTTTCTCTATACTACAGTATAATGAGACAGTAAATAAACGGTATCAGTTAACTGACACAAACTTTCTCCCAACTTACTGTAGTCAAAATAATATTGTTTTTAATCATTTTATTTACTACTTTTTAGAACAAAACAAAAAAATAATATTCTACCTACGTCAATCGTATAAAAAAATTATTGTCCCAGGCGGGATTCGATCGCGTGACCTTTGAATTACTGGCCGTGCTCGCTACCGTGGTGCTACCCCTTGTGGCCACTGCCGCGATGCTAGATTGACAACACAAACTTGTTTATTTTTAAACATTTCCCCATAATTATAAAACGCCGAAGTTTTGATAAAAGCGGGTGGTGTCATTTTGTTTGGCATCTTAAGCACTATAAATACTGAAAATTTGATCGAAATCGTTAGAGCCGTTTTTGAGAAATTTGAATTTTTGTCGTTTTTTATTGGTTTTTAGGGGTAAATTACCCTTAAAAATTAAAAATTCCAAAAAATGAAAAAAAACGCCTGGAGATATTAGGGTTTAGTACCTACATACCAAATTTCATGAAAATCGGACCAATAGTGGTCGTGTATACATACAGACAGACTGACAGACAGACACCACTCTAAAAACACTTTTTTGGGTTCAGGGAGCACCAAACAAAAAATTCCACTAAAAATATTTTTGGGTTCAGGGAACACCAACACAGATAATTGCACTAAACAATTGTTTGGGGTTCTGGGAGCACCAAAACAGATAATTCAACTGAAAATTCAAATTCGAACATTTTTACGAAAACAATACTTTCTCCATATACTACGTATAGGGTGGAGAAAGTAAAAATGAATAATATAGTTGCATGTTTGTGGTACCAAGTCACTATTATAATTAATAATAATATTAGTCTACCTTAATAAGGTTCGTCACGTGACTTCTTGAGGCGTAGGTTTTACGCCTGAGCGATGTTGATAGTTTATTTGTTGTACGCACATGAACTATCAACATAGCTTAGACGTAAAACCCACGCCTCAACAGGAAAAAAGTACGGAGTTTATAAAATAAATTGCCAGAATTGCAATAAGTACTGCATAGGTCAGACAGGGAGAGCGTTCAGTGAACGTTACAAAGAACATCTTCCCAACAATAAATCTAAAATTACCAAATCTAATTATGCACGTTACCTTGCCGAAAACAACCATAGCCCGGGAGACTTCCACCCTTCTTAGAAGCCCTATACATTTGCACAAAAAGTAGGCTTATCGAGATTACAAAATATATAAAGCATTCAAAAATAAACCAGACGACATCTTAAGGCTCGGCAGACCCAGACGACATCTTGAATTTCAACTCCCATAAGAGCAATGTTAAGCGGGTAATAATATTTAAAAGTATTCTGAATGTGTCATTTTAAAGGTTAAGGACAGTCTGAGTGTGGAATATCACCACATTCGAAGTTTAATTCCCTTTCAAATAAAAGTAATTTCAATAATTGAAGAAATTAACAACGTTGTGTATATCACATTTTTCTGAATTCTAAGTTATTTAATCACATCTCAAAGCTTATTATAAGTATAAAAATTGTTTATGTTTTTTTTACTTTCTCCACCCTATACGTAGTACATATATGGAGAAAGTATTGTTTTCGTAAAAATGTTCGAATTTGAATTTTCAGTTGAATTATCTGTTTTGGTGCTCCCAGAATCCCATAAAATTGTTTAGTGCAATTATCTGTGTTGGTGCTCCCTGAACCCAAAAATATTTTTAGTGGAATTTTTTGTTTTGGTGCTCCCTGAACCCAAAAAAGTGTTTTTAGAGTGGTGTCTGTCTGTATGTATACACGACCAGAGAGGACACTATTGGTCCGATTTTCATGAAATTTGGTATGTAGGTACTAAACCCTAATATCTCCAGGGGTTTTTTTCATTTTTTGGAATTTTTAATTTTTAAGGGTAATTTACCCCTAAAAACCAATAAAAAACGACAAAAATTCAAATTTCTCAAAAACGGCTCTAACGATTTCGATCAAATTTTCAGTATTTATAGTGCTTAAGATGCCAAACAAAATGACACCACCCGCTTTTATCAAAACTTTGGCGTTTTATAATTATGGGGAAATGTTTAAAAATAAACAAGTTTTTGTTGTCAATCTAGCATCGCGGCGGCGGCCGCACGGGGTAGCACCACGGTAGCGAGCACGGCCAGTAATTCAAAGGTCGCGCGATCGAATCCCGCCTGGGACAATAATTTTTTTATACGATTGGCGTAGGTAGAATATTACTTTTTTGTTTTGTTCTAAAAAGTAGTAAATAAAATGATTAAAAACAATATTATTTTGACTACAGTGAGTTGGGAGAAAGTTTGTGTCAGTTAACTGATACCGTTTATTTTAATATAATATATACAGTATACGCATAAATATCTTAATAAGCCGGAGACCAGGTAACCAGTCATTCCCGTCAGCTTGGAAACGAGCCAACTATCCTCAAACCACAGATATGAAAAATTACCTGGTCTAGCCGAGATTCGAACAAGGTACCTTCTGCTCAGGAAGATCCCACGCTACCCATTTGGCTATGGCTTGCCTTAAGGAAACATGACTACAAAAAACACTTTGCCACCGTATTGCATATGTTCTACTCTCGTTTGTATATTATATACTGCAATGCGAGCCATGAGTTTTTTTGTTTATTTCCTCGTTTTTGTTTATTTAGTACTAATATGTAGTACTTGTTTGTAATAAGCTATAACATGAGATCAAATAACTAGGAATTCAGAAAAATGTGATACACAAGCTTGTTATAGGGAGGTCTTCAATTTTGGATAATTCATGACGAAAAAATGCACGTTATTGTGGAAGCACGTACGCGCCGAATTTGTGTTCCCACTCGAGTGTTTAGCCTGCACTCTGGTGGTTATCACATCAACTTGTTGCTCGCGGAGGAATACTAGAAAAATAATATATCCGTTAATGTTCAATGTTTGAGAGAAAGCTGTGTTTAATAACACATACTTACATACATTTTCACGCATGCATATTTCAGTACGTTTACAGTCAGAGTTACGCCTGTAACCCTCTATGTTCCGCCTTTATGAAGCTGCCCTATATTTGCTAGCGGAAGAATGAAAAACTAGCAAACACAATGCTACAACTACAAACACTAAAACTACAAACACAGTGCACAGCTCTGCCACTTAAAGAGCTGCGATCAACTCAAAAATATTTGTTCACTCTTGCCGAGCCTTAAACGACCAACTTTCAATCCCACCAATAATATGGTTCGGCTATCAAATACTTACAGAAGACAAACAGAGATAACCATCGGTTGGGCTCTTCACGTAATACCGGCAGTATTTCACCGATTACTTCAGGTCACTGCGCGATTTTGTGTTTATGTGTTGTGTATATTTATTTTAATTTGTGACGATCTCTCCGGAGTGATTAAGACCTGAAGATGGAGTTACGGCTCCGAAACGTGTCGTCTTAAATGATACGACAAGAAGTCACGTGACGGAACTTATTAAGGTAATGTTATTATTAATAATGGTAAGAAAGAGTTAAAAGTTGAGACTATATAGGGCTATTTATTGGTTCAATAAATTGAGAAAACCGTAGAAGTGGTATAACAGCTGGAGTGATCTCGCGTGATCAGGGTGGCTCGGTTGGTAGAGCATTACCATAGAATGGTAAAGGTCCTGGGTTCAAATCCCTGTCTTGGTCCATATTTTATACCTCATTTTCAAGTCACACATTTTTTCAGAATGTTATATTATTTATTCTTTGTAGATAATTTACAAAGAATGCTCTTGGTCCTCTGACATATTATGCTCCGATATTTGATTTGACCCGTTAAAAAAAATGCAAAAACAAATGTGCCTGTGGTACTGTCTTTTTTACACATTTTACTTTCTCACTATACTATAGTATAGAGAAAGTATAGTGATCGCAAAAAAAATCAATGTTGAGATTTTTGTGGAAATATCCGTTTTGAGACCCCCTGAGTCCAAAAAAGTGGTTTTACAGTGTCTGTATGTCTCTATGTCTGTATGTATGTCTGTATGTCTGTATGTATACAAAGCTAGAGAGAAAACTATTCGATCGATTTCAACCAAATTTGCACCAGACATGTCAAGTAGGCCTGTATAGATGCACGAAAAAGGGTTTTGAAAAAAAACCCCTTTTTGGCCAAAAACCCCAAAAAATTAGTTGTTATTTTTTTATAAAAAAACGGCTCTAACAATTTTGATCAAATTTTGTTTATTTGTAGCCTTTAATGTGCCCTACCATATGCAAAAAACCGCATCTTTCTAAAAATTCTCGTTTAGCTAATAATAATAATAATAACAGATTTTTTGGGGTTTTTTGGCCATAAAGGGGGTTGTTTTTCAAAACTTTTTTACGTGCATCTAGAAAGACCTAATTGACGTGTTTGGTGCAAATTTGTTTGAAATCGATCGAATAGTTTTCTCTCTAGATAATAATAATAATATTTATTAGTTAATCTCCAACTTTAATAAAAAATCACCTCACCTACCCCACCCTACAAGTAACAGTGAATCTGTTCAATAATTTAAATATGTTTGTGAGAAAGTATGTGCCAGTTCCTGGTACCGTTTATTTCCCTTTGTCTCGAAAGATTAAAATTGTTTCTGGTTCGCAGAAAGTTTACGGATTAAAAATTAGTAATACAAAAATTAAACCACACCTTATAACGCTTCTCTCATTTTACTATTAACACAAAACACATTCTATGTCCACCAAACCATTACATACTGCGTCTGCGTCTGACCGGAGCTCGTCCACGTAGAACGAATCGGCTGACATAAGCTTACTAGGAACGTCTTAATAAAGAAAACGCAGACCAACGGTATTACATAGCTGTAGTAACAGATGTTTAACAGCTGTTTCTACTACAAATTGCCGTGCATTCGCATTAAACAGTCGTAAACTCTAACCCTTAGAATAATTCAATTTGT
>JAGFPH010008546.1:0-54616 GCA_018207615.1 Philaenus spumarius
TGCAGTCTCCCCCCCTTGCGAGAAAAAAAAAAAAAAAAATATTTTTATAGTATTGGATGGGGTAGCTGGAGGTTGAGGATAGTGAGCACTGGCAGACTTTGGTGACTGATTGAATTCTCTGCAGATAAAAAATGAAAGAACGCCCTAATCGCGACAATATAAAACTCTAAAGATATTATTCTGATTTTAGTTGATTACCCAGGGAGGCATAACGAATGCTGTATTCTCCCTGACGCTTGTTTTCTCAATAATGGTCGCTTAATTAAATAAAAGTAAATATTTATATTGGTATTGTGGGTAAGGATGAGGTATGTTGTAATTATTGAAATATAGAAAAAATTGAAATGTATTAATATTATCTCCTTTAGTTCGGAATGATGGAGTGATTTTAGTTTGGCACATGCCTTATATTTTTAATCCTCTTTTTATTGTTTTTTTTTTTTTTTTTTTTTTTTTTTTAATTGGTGAGGATGTACATTTAAAAATTTTCTAAAGTTAAAGAGATAGACGGAAATTTGTGGGTTTTGGGGTAGCATTTTTGGTTACTTAAAATCTAACTTATATTAATGTTTGGTGAGGATTATAATTTGTAACTGATTATTGGTATGAAGGGAATTTGGGTTTAGGTTATTTAAAATTAGGTTGGTATATATATATATATGGCTAGATAGGGGGTTTGTTTATTAGATTAGGAATAGTTTTAGAGGAAGGTTTTATTATGGAAAAATTTGTGTTATGATAAAATTTTAGTAGTATTATTGGTTAGTGATTATAGAGTTGACGGATAACTATGGATGGGTGAAAATTCGCTTAATTAATACATTGACGGAACCTTGCAGATAATTCTGAAGTCTCAATAACAGCAAAACTCGTCGTTATTTGGTTTATATTTTTTTGGTAGTTTTTTGTGGTTGATTTTTGTAGCTTTTTTGGTAGTTTTGTTGGTTTTTTTTTTTTTTTTTTTTTTTTTTTTTTTTTTTTTTTTTTTTTTTATTATGATATTGTAACGACATGTTATGAGTTTATCAACGATGCATGCTGGCTTTTGTTTTACATTGAGTTTTTTATGGTTGATAGTAGCGTAGTGAAGATTGGTTTTGTCAATGGTTTGCTCTCGAATTTTGTAGGGTGGTGGTATGAATTTGTTGGTTTTGTTAGGGTTTTTAATTTAAGGTTTGAATATAGGTTTTGGATTTTTGGTGTGGTTAGGTTATATTGGAGGTGATGGTAGTTGTGTATTTAAGGTGTGGTTCGGGTTAGGTGTATTAAGTTTTTTTGGTTGAATAGTTTAGGAAATGTTGGAGAGATATGTATATATAGGTATTTCAGGATGTGATTTATTTTAGGTGAGGTTATATTGTAGGTATTACTCGTAGTACTTATAGCTAATTTGATTTTGTATAAAACTAACTTAAATTATAAATGGGGAGATTTAGATATTGATGGAAAGATGGATAATTAGGTATTGGTAATTTATTTTAGGTTAGGTTATGGTGTAAGTGTTTTTCTTAATACTAAATACTGTACTATTGACTATGAGATTTTCTTAGATTATAATAACTAAAATTTTCCATCATTATTGACGCGAATAAATTTTGAACAATTGTTGTGTTAATTTGAATGGGTTGGTTGGGATTGGTAGATTGGGTGTTATGGTATTTGCGTTTATTTGTGAAAACAAGCGTGGTATTGCGCATAGAAGAAAAAATAATTATTTATACGATGTACTATAAAGAAGATGACCAAAAGTTTACACAAAATATCGAAACAAAAACAATAAAAACACAAAAAACCATAAATACGGTTTATTTACCTATTTAGGGCACGGTTTCTCAAGCATGGAAGCTGAAACCGGCGAACAAACAACCTAAGGTAAACAACAAAATGTTTACACTAAACACAAACAAACATTATAAACATAGAGGTATAATTGGGGATGGGTATAAAGGTTAGGTGTAGGGGTGTTTCTAGACGCGGCACGAACTGAAAATTAGTTGGCCTGCGCAAGATTGACTATGGCACTTGCTTTCCATTGCTTTTCAAATAGCGTGTACTTCTACGTTGAAGTTAGAATTCCGTACGTGGTTTTCGATGCGTCGTCCTTTGGGGGATTAACTCGCATCGAATTGATTACACGTTACGTTATTTACACGACGTAATTCGAGGGTGGGTACGAGATTATATACGACTAACTTAAGAACTAAAACTTATTTACGAAATTTCTTAATAACTAAAACAGACCAGAGTGGTTGATAGAGAGAAGAGATAGAAGATAGTTTAGCAAAATGTTGTTATGACTGATGTGAGTGGGTGGATGATTTTGGATTAAAAAAAAAATTTGGTGAAAATATTATTGTTGACTCGAAATTAAGGAAGGTTTTTGAGAGGATGCAACTATAAAATTCTCTGGCAGTTGGCCTAACTACTTTTTCCAAAAGCCGTGGCTATCTCCAAGCATCTCCAGTGTAAGGCTCAATTATAGTTTCTTATGATAAAAAAAATTAAAAGTGAAGTTAATTTTATATCCAATGAACAAAATAAAAATAATGATCTAAAAGAAAGGAGCTGATTACACACAGCGATACATATAAAGACAGTCGGACGTTTGGTGAGATTTTAAAGTTGAAGTGGAAAAAAAAAATGATGGAACTGAAAAATTGTCTAATCATTGAGTAGTTGTTACGCCTTATGTGGTAGAGGTAATCCCTCGTAAGAGATTACCTTAGCCATACCGATTGGCCCGACTAAACCATCGATAGATTAGAGTTGAGTGCTATTGTTTTAAATCTATAAGAAGTGGAAGATGAAATAAGAAGAAGCTTACAGACTACTATCACTGTTCGGATCCAGGTGTTAATGCAAAGGCAGCGCAGATCGATCAGGTAGATAATAGTCTGGGGGGGGTATTAATATATATATATAAGAGATATTATTAATTAGTGTTGTAATCATTCGAAAATCAATAATTTATATTTACTAATTTGTTAATCAATATCGTCGGTAAGGCCTAGAGAAGTGGTTACGGTGTTGATTTGACGGGGTGTGATTGTCATTATATTGTCTGAAATTTGGTGATGGTCGAGGTCCATGATTTTGAGTTGTTGGGTAGTTATTTGTCCTATATTGGTTATTATGGTTTGGTTGGGTGTGGAATGCTGACGGTTGATTTGAGTTATTATTAGTGTAGTTTGGTTGGTGTGGATTAGTACGCTCTAGGTGTGGTACTAAATGTAGTAATTCATCTATAGTAGATGGGAAATCGACGGTACCTAATCTGGCCATTGCTTGTGGGCACATACCGGACAATATTAGAGTTATTCGGTCGTGATTTGAAATTTCTGGCAGTAGTAAGTTTGATATATCTCTAACTGTTGTTATAAAATCGGCTAATGGTTCATTAATCCGTTGTGGCCGGTATACTAAGTCTGATATGACTGCGTGTTTTATGTGAGGTGGGTATAAGGTGGTAATAATCATTTCGCAAAATTGGTTAATATTGGCGTTAGAATGTAGTGCTTGTTCCAATATTGACGCTGATAATCCTGTAGTTATAGGTATTAGTTCTAGTAATATTAATCGATCCATATTTGGATATAGGTTCGCGGTACGCTTTATTTGACATAGGGCTCTTAATGTTGCTTCTGATGGGCGGGTGTCGATGCATTTTATTAATTTTATAATATTGATTGCTGATGAAGGGAGTGACACCGGTGATATTGGTTGGGTTGAAGTTGTTTGTTGTGGGTTTGTGGTGGGTTTGATTGTAGGCGTAACTGTATTTAATGTAGTTGTTGGTAGTGAGTCGGTAAATAAGTCAAGCTCTTCGCGAATCCTACTGCGATTCGACTCAAGGGTGGTCTCTGGCGTGACTTGCCAAAACTGTAATAATTGGGTTGCTTGTGTTGCAGTCAATTTGCCGATCCATTTACGGTGGGGGGGTTTTGCATTTAAAGGGAAAGGAAATGGTGTTGGAACATCTAAATCCCAATTTATTTCGGTAGCCATAATTTTTGCTGTAATGGGTAAGTTATAGGCTTGTATTATTATTATTATTTGTTTTGCAGTTGAATTATTATGTAATTACTGTTATTATTATTGTTTAGTAAACTTATGTAGAGTTTATCGTTGATAGTTATTCAATATTGATTTATTTTGGAATATTATTGCGCAGAGAGTGATTTTCTAAACGTTGCGATTTGTTAAATATGGTTTATTAAGAATATAACTATTAATAATATAGTAGGCTATGTATTTTATTAGTCGTGGCGATGATCGTCCTAAAAATATTTAGATCTAAGGGTTTAAAAAAGAAAGGTATCTGAAAACAACAACAAGTATAAATACACACAATGCACTACCTGTAGGCACCAGGCTTGGTTATAAATCCAGATCACCAGGTTGTTGTCGGTGTTAATGCTAAAATAAATGCTGTAAACAACTTAATTGTAGGAATAATATTTGTATAACTGACTGCTGTAAGGCAATTATTCACTAAATAATGTATTTAATTATATGCCATTGATTTTGGTTTATATATCTGGAGCATAAAACACTGCTATAATTTCTAAGTTATTTTTGCTTTGGTTTTGCAATTATTTATTAAATATTGAACTATTTTATAAGTGTATACTATTTATTTGGTTGTTGTAATGTAATTGTTTGATTTTAAGAATGAATAAAAGAAATTACTAGGCCTAAATAAGTTCAATTACCTTTGGTAGGCTACTATTGTCTTGAAATATTTATTGGTTAAGTTTTTAAAAAAAATATCTTATTTTATTAATTGTATAATGTAATCTATTGTTACTGGTATAGTTTGTATGAAGTAATAATGGTTAAAGTATGATTGGTTTGTAAAATAACAGTTAGGCTATTGAAATTTGCTTCGAGTATAAGGTAGCCTAGGCTAGCTGTCGGAATCAATTTGTATGAGATTTATTTCAAAGTACCCTATCTACAACAATATTTGTAATTTACTTTGACTTAATATGAAAAGAAGAAAGTATATATTGATGGTGTGGCATATTATTGGCTGGAAATGCAAAAAGTTTGTTTGAAAGTACAAATAACATCAATATTACAGGTGGTCGTAGGTTACTTTGTTTTGGAAAATAAACACATAAACAATTTCTGTATGAAAAGGTTACACATGAGTTAGGTTATACATCTACTAAACATATTTTATGGACACAAGGAACTAAATGTTGTAAATATTAACATTAATTTGAGAAACTATGTGCTAAACGGTGCGTCAGATGTAGACAAAATCATTTAGGTTAAGCCAAATTCTGTATTGCAATTACTTGAGTGCAATAATAATCAATAATGGTTTAATTTACTTATAGAGAGGAAGAATTATCTCGTTTATATAAGTATTTCTATTGTGAAATACAATTATAGGCTATCAACTGTCATTATTTTACAAAACAGAGGCATGGTGTGACCAAGTACAAGGTTACCAAATTTCCTTAGTTAAGGTATTATTTATGCAACATAGGTGTTGTAATGTACATATGTATAAGTAATAATGATTTGGTATACTAATTTGATACACTTGGCAAGTTTTGATAACTATTAATAGTTCCAAAAGGCAATAGAAATACCAATCTAGGCTAGGCCTATGTTGTAACCTATTTTACACACTTGCAAGGTTTCAGTTACACAAATGATAAATTATGATTATAAAACAATTCACTGCTTACAGATTGTAGGACTTATAGACTAATAATATGGTTTAATTTGACTTACCAAATTCTGATGACACAAAAAATACACATTCACTAACTTAACTTGAGATAGCCTAAGCTAAACTCACTACAAAGGTTAGGTCTAAATGAATTTATTATAATAAAAAATATTTATAAAATGTTGGGCGAATTAATAAAATTATTCGGAATTATATTAAACGGTTAATAAAAGTAAAAATGTGAGCTGACTATGTTTGAAGTTGTAAATTAGCACGAGGTTTTACTGGAAAAGACGGAAGTAGGCCACAGCTGACAGGTTGTGCAAAAAAGTACGGTATAGACAGGCAAAGTTAAGCTATACTATTGCGCAATATCTTGAAATTAATAATTTAATTAACTATACCGGGATCGGAACTATAGTTCTGCTACCATTTACTGTGGTGCTTATTGCTTAGATGTTACTTGCAATAATCACCCAGTTTCGCCTTTGCACGAAATTAATTTTAAATATGGAAGACGTAACTGGTCGGTTCGTGCAAAAGCTAATTGCCCGTTCCCCAGAGGTCGATTATCTATTGTACCAGATCAAACTGTGTGCCTGTGCCGTTACCTATTCCGAAAACTAGCCAGCATTTGATGACGTTTAAACTATTAATACTTGAATAACGAAATATAATAATATGTTAATTCTACCGCGAAAGACTTGTCACCGTTCACGATACACGACTTAGCTTGCAACTAATGTATTACGCACTTCTAACTTTCTCTACGTTACGCGGACAGTTGTTTCTTAATTATAACGACACGCGACTTTAGTTATAATTTAATTAGATAATTTATCAATAGTAATACCGGACTGAATTAGGTAACAATTTGAGAGAACTAGGCCTTCTTGGCGAAATGATGGTCTGCCTTCTTGCCTGCTTGAAGTTTCCTAGCACTCTGATTTGGATATCAGATGTTGAACAGATTATCGGTATTGCGCATGCGCTATATCCTAAAGCAATGTAGCCAACTGTTAAAAGAGTAATTATGGTAGAGTTGGCTAAACGTTGCAATATAAAAACTTGAATATTTTTACCCCGAAAAGTCATGAAAAGTAAATAAAATATAAGTATTATTATAGTTTGTATTATTACAGGTTACAATATTGAAATACAATTACAGGTTGATATGGGACAAACTTTCTAAAAAACGCTATAGGTACCCTAAATTTTTTATTAGCCGTTAGGTGAAATTTTTGGCAAACACTTTTCTGATGAAATCATGTGCTTTATAGATTTCCGTTGAGATTTTCAAAATCAGAGCATATATACAACGTATACCCCTTTTCAACCCGAAATTTTGCCTCGGGGTAAAAAGTAGTCCATTGAGAATAAATTTTGGATTGAACAGAACTCTTGGCGCAACTTTACTATTCGACTCTAGGCTAACCTATTTTAGAAATGCAAAAATAATAATAACAAAAATACCTAAAAGGTTCTAACCTATTTAGTCGCAGTATGTTTACCTGTATTCAACATTCAACAGTAGAATGTAAAACAACGTAGTTGCCTGCAAAAATATTAGGCTAGAGTCGAATATTATAAAATACACCTTGAGCTTGACGTGTGAGAAGGAATTTATATTTTTTTTAAATAAAAATAACACTTCTCACTCATATACGTTTAATTATCAAACGCGTTTCAACGACGAAGTCGTCATCCTCAGTGTCAGTTGTAGCTCATATATCACTGAGGATGACGACTTTGTCGTTGAAACGCCTTTGATAATTAGGCTAAACGTATATGAGTGAGAATAGTGTTACTTTTATTTAAATATAGAGTCGAATAGTAAAGTTACGCCGAACTCCTAACTCACGATGCAAGAATATAATTAGCACTAGGGCTACGCTACAAAAGATAAGTGATCAAATGTAAGAATAACTAAAAGTATACCGGTACCCAATTAGGCTACTATAAATATACCGGAATATATACTACTATTGCTACTAGTAGGAAAGTAGCAATACAACGAACAACATAATCTTCAAGAGTCGTCAAATTTAAGCCTTTATTAAAACTAATAGGGTAAGGTATATTAATTCAACATTTATTGAGTAATAATTTAGGCATAATTACCTCCAAGTATGGACTGCAAGCCGATAGGACAACTTTGTGAGCCTTTAAGTACTGCCCTTCCGCAGCTAAAGTACAGTCAACTAAGGTGCCATTTTCCAGTAGCGTGTCAAATACGGATATTAAAGTACTCTGGTGATTGTTCCATCGGAGACAAAACTGCTGATCATCGGCCGCCATTTTCTTAACAAATAATAAGCATTTGTTAAAATAAATTATAAACTTTTAATAGATCATGATAATAATTATAATTTCAGCAAAAGTTCAGATATTTTTTTGTAGGAAAGAGAGTAGCCTAGTAGTTCCGCCAGCCTATACACATTTTAATATTGAATTGATAGTTAATGGGAATTAAGTTTTACCAACTGTAAATACAATAGGCCTAATTTTATTCATGTTTAGGTTGAAATTTTAATTTCTTTAACAATTTATATATATATATCTATATATTTATACAATAACTATACACAATATTATTTTCATAGCTTTACAGATAGGCTACCATTGCATCATTTAACAGTGTGTCGTTTAGAATATAATCACCTTTTGTGTCTTGGAATTGCAGCATTCAATTACTTTTTATAGCCTACATTATAAAGTGAAATTTAGTATTTAGGCTAAATATTTTGTACCCCAATAATATAAAATAAATCATTGAATTTATTATAGGCTAACTGATATTATGACAGTTATTTCGCTAAAAACGTAGGAATTTAGTGGAGTAGGCCTACACCAATTATGTAATTTTACTGTGTTGCATCGTTAGAACTTTTATTTACATTCAAAGAGCATTTTCTTGATCATAGTCTAGGCCTACATTGGCACCTTTTCCGCAATAAAGAAGGCTTATTGTAAATGTGTCCCATAATTTCATAAACTTGGAATTGAGCTAAATTTGCTAGCCTATTGTTTTTTCAAATATTTTTTTCCATATTGATGATGTTGGTTAAGCTAATTGTCTTAAAATTAGTTTTGAAACAAACAAAATGAAATGGGCCTAGGCCCTATAGGCTATTCCTAACAAAAAAACAATGTAGCCCAAGAATCACATTTTGTTCATGCCATTGTATAGCTTATTTGAAAAAAAACTTTAGGGAACTTAGCAAGGATAACAGTACAAAGGTTCTTTGTAGGCTTAGGTTGATACAGGTATTAACTCTCTAAAATATACTCTAGGATAGCTGAATAAAACATTTTTAATTGGGTTTCAATTCCTTCTTCAAACATCTAAATTAAAAATAAACTATTAAGTAAAATAATTAAATTTATAAATGTAAATAAGGTACATTAAAATGGTATATTATTGAAAATATTTGAAGTTAAAAACTAATCGACAAACAAAGGGCATAGAGAGCCACGCCTAAAGGACGCCATCGCCAAAGTCGGAATTTGGTTTCTTTTTTGTTCAAAAAACATAAATATTACCAGTTAGAACTATTAAATTCGCAATTATATTGCGCAAGAGATAATATTTGTTTATAAACAATACTGTTAATAGATTATATACCTTCTCATGAAGTTCAGCCGCTAATACTGCTCAGCAACGAATTCCGTCTTCTTCTAACCGCTTCTGAATCAATAATGGCGTCTCTTCAGAATTCAGCTTCGGTTAGCTTAGTTGGCGTCTGGTGCAGCAATTCAAACGCCGGGACCAGTCAAAACGGAAATTTTCACCCCCCACCATCAACGCATGCAACCGGCGTAATGAAACCGTTAAACATTCGGTGGAAAATCAATAAACATTGTTTATAAACAATAGATTTTAGTTATTATAAAGACAAAATTATATGATGAAGATGTATAAAATAATATTTAAATTCAATGTATAAACTATTGGGTGTTAGTTTGATCTATATTTAACTTACTAAAATCTTTTGTAGTATTATTTTTATTGATTGTCGGCGTTGGAGGCGGGGCTAAATTGAGTCTACACAGGAGAGTCGACTAAGCGTCGCTAAGTTAACTCAGCTCCCCTCTCCTCCATTTGCAATGTTTACAAATTAAAATCTAGCAAAATATTTTTAATTTTTAAAAATATTATTAGCAATACCAAGACCTTAGAAATAATCACCCATATATTCAATAATTGTTATTTCCTAGATTATTCTATTGCATTTAAGTAGAATAATGTAGAAACTAATACATTATCATTTCTAAAATGAACTGGTATTATGTTTAGATTCATGACGAAGAAGTTCGATAATTTTAGTTTAGTATATCGAATAACAAACAATATATTTAGTACAGATTTATTGTTGCCTACTTTAAAAAATAAGCAAATGTTTAGCAAAATGATTTAACGATGTTGTAGAAAAGGAGGTTCCAATAAATCAAAGTTATGTACTAGCTCATGACATAATGTTCTATCAGTCAATTCCTACACAAATACCATAATTTGTTTAAAGTTTAGTGCAGATTTATTGTCGCCTAATGAGTATGTTTAAAACAAAATGATTTAACGATTGAATAGAAAAGGACGTCAATTTTAGTACAGATTTTATTGTTGCCTAATTTAAAAAATAAGGAGTATGTTAAAACAAAATGATTTAACGATGGAATAGAAAAGGACGTCAATTTTAGTACAGATTTTATTGTTGCCTACTTTAAAAACTAAGGAGTATGTTAAAAAAAAATGATTTAACGATGGAATAGAAAAGGACGTCAAGTTTAGTACAGATTTTATTGTTGCCTACTTTAAAAAATAAGGAGTATGTATGTTTAAAACGAAACGATTTAACGATGGAATAGAAAAGGACGTTCCAATAAATCAAAAATATATAGTAGCTCATGACATTAATGTTCTATCAGTTAAATCCTACATAGAATATACTAAATACTTTTTAGTAGCAATTTGGAAACAATAATCCAGTTGAGGCATTGTTTACACTTTTTACAATGCGATTGAAATTTGTAAACACTCTTTAAATGGTAAATTTAATTACAAATTTCAGAATACACCAAAATATGTAATAAAATATAACTTTTTCGTCTTGTAATCATTTTTAATGCAATAGAAAATTGCAATTTTATAAAAGTTTTGTTAAAAAAAAAAAAAACATTACCAAAAAATAGATCTATATCACATGAAAAATCTGCTGGTTCTCTCACCATGTTTTATTTTTTTTTAAACTTGTCGATTAATAACTTTTAAAAATACATGAAATGTTGTTAAACTAAATTTACATTTAGTCGTTTATAGACACACTAACTTATGCTTCATAATACAGTCAATTTGTGTCAAAAGAGCCCTTCGCGGGAAGGTTTTGGGGTAGTTTTGATTTCTTCCATTTTAAATGTTTTTTTTTGGAGTGCTGAATCCGAATCTAACGTTTGCCTACAAAATTTCGTGTTCAACATTGAAAAAAATGCAAAAACATATACAAAATCACATGTTTCGGCAGTTTTTTTGCTTATAACTCAAAAACTATCAAATTTTCGTAAATAATCTCTCTATTTAAAAAGAAAGTATGTACTTAAAATTTTATCATTGAGCTTTAGCCTACCATTACACACAATAGAAACTTTTAGATCTGGTTCCATGGTCCGAAACAGCACAGTGGGTTTGGTCAAATCGATCTATCTATGTATCCCTTTCAGGCCTACAGAAATTATTAGCTATGCACGGATAAACGCTAAAAATCCCGTTTTCGCCAATTTGTTACTCATAGCTCCCGAACGAACATAAAAATTGCAAATCAGGTTTTGAGGTGTATTTAACACCTATGAATACATTTCATACCATTGCATACTGTTTTGATATACAGGGTGTATAAAAAAAAACTTTCAGGACGTTGGGATATGATTCCTCATACAAAAAGTAAGAAAAAAGTATAACAGTTAATTTATGTGTAGGCCTACTAATTGGTTTGTTCAACCCGGCATCCTATACCAACAAAGTAAATACTACAATATTTGTTGTCATGGACAGGTAACAGTATGGACATTTGTTGTCATTACCTTTTAACTTAGCTATTATACTTCATCCGATTGTTTTGAAAGTTACACCATCCGATAGGGAATCAAAAGGGCTACAAAAAAGGTGTCTTGACATTTTTCGTTAAAATGTACGGTTTTTGAGTAATTTAGGTTTGAAACTTTCAAACAGCCGCCATTTTGAAACGCAAGTTTGGATTTAATCGTTTATTCTTCTTGAGGTATATCATTGTCAGGTTAAACTTCATGCCAAGTTTGAACTCAATCAATCAAACCGTTCTCTAGATATGAATTATTTTGTACAAAAAACAAAATGGCGGATATCTGGTAAACGAAGCGTTTTCGGACCTATGTTTAAAGGAACTTTTTTCTTATTTTGTATGAGGAATCATATCCCAAAGTCCTGAAGGGTTTTTTTATACACTCTTAACGGTTAAACCATCGTATACAGCAAATTAAAACACAGACGATCTTGTCAAATTGTTAAGCTTTTGATCCAAATCATCAGTTGTTTTTTTGTATAATGGTCCGTACGCAAAACCCCCAAATTTGTCCATATTTTTTTCAATTTTGAAATAGAAACCCTAAATATTTCGGGTGTAAAAAGTAACCTAGATTAATCTCTGAAAAAATCTCTACATGCAAATGAAAGTTTCGTCAAAATGAGTTCAGCCGTTCCGGAGATTTGCCCGGATAAACAGACGGCAGACAGAAAGACAAACAATAAAAAATACATGTTAAGGATTTGGTAAAGTGCTCAGCGGACAGAGGCGAGGTATTATAAGGGTGGCCTCAGGTAGTCCCGGGTCCATCGGCCAACCTGAACTAGACAGAGTTACTTTCGTCACATGGCAGCTTTATAAAATCTTAAATATCCTTATATACATATTTCTCAAAGGTATTTTTGTTTCGCTAAACGATAAATCCCTTAATTCTGCATCAAAGTTGATTATTCAAACATCATTTTTAAGCTTATGTTCCCGCTATTGACGAAAAATAGTCAAACAGCTTATTTATATTTTTGTTACAAAAATTGATAAAAAAAAACTTTTATATTACACTTCATAGGGTTCCTAATGAAAGGCGCCATCTATTAACAATCTGTTGAACTAACATGACAGCTGTTACTTGATTGTTTACATTCCATATGCAAGTGTTATAAACTGTTATTTATAAACCAATAAATAAACGTAATTAACTGAACTAAATCAACGCATTAAATCAGGTATTCCTAACTTGCGAAATATTCGCACGGTCAGCCAGTCGTAATATATTTTTTAAAGTTCCCGTGTTTATAAAAAAAAAAAATAGAATATTAATTATTGTACAGTTCTATTACAAACATGTTGGATTTAATTAACGCCATAAGGGGTTTTTATAAGGACGCGTCCTTTTATAATATTACACAATAGATTGCAGTTACATCAATCAAGCGGTAGTCATATGCGTGGGTGCTTTCTTTATTTCCGCTTCCAATAATAGCCTACAAATAAATATTTAGTTAATTTACAAAAACCGGGTGTGTTTAAATATCCGAAGACAGATTATTAAAAATTCTAATTTCAGGATAGTACTGATAGAAGGCTACAGAACGTTAATTTTGTACCCTCTTTTTGAAGCGGTATGGGATGGGATAGTTGACGGATCGATGTAGTGTTGAAAGTATATAACTCGGGCCCAGTTTAATTTATTTCATCAGAAAATGTTGGTATATTTAAACGGTAAATTATTGAAGGCCTAATATTTATCAAACATTTTTGAAGTGAGCACCGCGTCCACAATATTTTGCAAGCGGTGAATCGGATTTTACCGTCACGCATTTTCCGCCACGCTCTGTTCCGTCACGCTCTACTATATATAGTACACGTGTGTATATATAGCAGAGTATATAGTTTACTTAATTAATACCTCTGAAATGGACATTGTGTTTCTTCATTTTGTAAGTTGTGTTATTTTTATTTTGTCACATTTAAAATTGAAATCTAAAAAATTTTAAATAACATAAACAAGATTGCCTACATTCATGATAGTTTTCACTTCTGTTGGCAGTCCCACGACTGCTTTTTTTTTACATACTGTACGGATGAAGGTTGTTTTCTTGTACATAGTTTCCTTTCTCAATTTGTGTTTTCAATTTACTCTGTGAAACTACAGCCGTCTTTATAGTTGCAGTGAAATAGAAATAATTCGAACACGCAGCTGAACCGCTGACGTGAGTTGAGCCGATTAACAAAACTAAGTTTATAATTACGTTTGAGGGTTTCAACCAACTATTTAGGAAATTGGTCTACTCACGAAGGTGCTTTTAGCTGCCTGCGGGAACGAAAGACAGCAGAATTTGTTGCACTTCAGTCTCCAGCCCCCCATTCGTCGTTTCGCTCGCAGTGGACGACTCGCTTTGCACACGGGAAACCCCCCCCCCCCACTTTGATTCGAACCGGGTAATTTTTTTGTATTCTACGTTTTGTTCGAATTTGAGGGAACCAGACGGGCTAAAAGGTAGTGTGACAAAACAAAATGTGCAGAATAATCTCCTAAGTATACAAATTTTAGATTACATCAAAAACAAGTTTCATTCTAGTGCGAAACATTTTAAATAAACGGTATCAGTTAACTGACACAAACTTTCTCCCAACTTACTGTAGTCAAAATAATATTGTTTTTAATCATTTTATTTACTACTTTTTAGAACAAAACAAAAAATAATATTCTACCTACGTCAATCGTATAAAAAAGTTATTGTCCCAGGCGGGATTCGATCGCGCGACCTTTGTATTACTGGCCGTCCTCGCTACCGTTGTGCTACCCCGTGCGGCCGTCGCCGTGATGCTAGATTGACAACATAAACTTGTTTATTTTTTAACATTTCCCCATAATTATGAAACGCCGAAGTTTTGATAAAAGCGGGTGGTGTCATTTTGTTTGGCATCTTAAGCACTATAAATACTGAAAATTTGATCAAAATCGTTAGAGCCGTTTTTGAGAAATTTGCATTTTTGTCGTTTTTTATTGGTTTTTTGGGGTAAATTACCCTTAAAAATTAAAAATTCCAAAAAATGAAAAAAACTCCTGGAGATATTAGGGTTTAGTACCTACATACCAAATTTCATGAAAATCGGACCAATAGTGTCCCCTCTGGTCGTGTATACATACTGACACACTGACAGACAGACACCACGTTAAAAACACTTTTTTGGGTTCAGGGAGCACCAAAACAAAAAATTCCACTAAAAATATTTTTGGGTTCAGGGAGCACCAACACAGATAATTGCACTAAACAATTTTTTGGGGTTCTGGGAGCACCAAAACAGATAATTCAACTGAAAATTCAACTTGTTGTCGCTCCGGGGATTGAATGAAGTTAATTTGTACCGCGGCTAGAATTTATTCGGTGACAACAAGTATTACAAAAATAAAATTATAAGTTTAGTTTTATGTCTCGGCCCTGATAAGGACCGTATGTAGGACAGAATGCGCCTGAAGGGCGTTTACTCTAACTTTGAAACTTGGACCTAAAAAGGACCATTTAGTGCCAGATAGGCCAAAGTTCGTACGAATTATTATTTAACTCTTAGGCCGTGATAAGGGCCGCTGAGCTATTAAAAGTTTGGCCAGAAGGGCGGAGTTTCTCAGGTGAAGCCTGCTAGGTATTCGAAGCGCTGCGTCGTTTCGTTGCGTTGCGTAGAATCCTTGCGAAGCACAGTAGCCCTAAGTAGGGTGCGCACTACCCGGTCACCAAGACGACTGCAATGTCTTGGATCGAGTGGCTACTGGACGAAGTCGGCCCTGAGAAGGACCGTGTATGCTTGAAGAGCGTAAATTTGTCGGGTGACACGTAGCCGGAGCTACGGCGGAGGTTCTAGCCGGACTAGCCTCTTTTCCGCGAACGGGTCTTCTTGTGTCGGCTGTATTGGTTGCGCTGATGTTGTAGCGATGGTGTGAATTAAAGAACCAGTAATTTGAATTTGAACATAACCGTTTATTGAATTGTACTTTGGCCCTGTAGCAAGTCGGCAGTACTTCCTCCTCAGTTCGCTTGAAAACTTTGGCGTAACTCTCTCTATATGCCTCGGCTGAGGACTTGGCACTCGGTGCGGGAGACTTCCCGGCTTCCTTCCTCACTGGCAGTCTAGGCTGGCTCAATGGTAGTTCACTTGTTGCTTGGAAGGCTGAAGCTGGCTTGGCTGGTGTTCGATTGATGGTTGAAGTGAAGGTGTTGTCTTGGTCTCGGAGAGATCGAAGAAGATACTTTTTGGACTCGAATCGGGCCGTATATATATTGTTCTCCAGCGAAAAGTAACATCTAAGTGCGAAATTTAACACTTAGGGGAAACGTAGTCGACGAATTACAGAACGGCAAAGTTGCCGAGTTCCGAACCAGTGTAGAGTTTGGAATGCCTTGGCGAGTTCTTAAGTTTGCGGTTGCAAGTTCTTAAGTTCGCGTGGGGACTTAGAATATTTTCGACAGAAGCTACGCGGGAGATGGTAACTTTCTCGGGCGCAGTGCGATGAACGCCGAGAAAGTTTGAAGTCGTTGTTTCGGCCGTTTGTGCGATGATATATTTAGTTTTTGTTCGGCAAACGTTTCTACGTTTGCCACTAAATATATTACGTGACCGGGGAACTGAATTTACTGGGGATTATTGAGATATAACGATCGATGTTTCGCGGGAGATCACCGAACAACTTTCCCGTAAGACAAGGTCTTGTCGGCGGGGAGAAGTTTTACGGTAGAAGTAAAGAAGCCGTTCGCAGTGAGGTCGTAGTGTCCTTGGCGGGAGAGCGTGTTCGCTTCCCAGACAGCTGCAGTGGTCGGAACGGTCCTTTGAGAAGTTTGTTGGGGAAACAAAGCTAGTTGACTTTCTCGGAAGACGAGGTCTCGACTCCCGAGGAAAGTAGACGTAGATTATGAAGCTTGCCGGGAGATATACGACGTGTCCTTGGCGGCCGAACGTGCCTACGTTCGCCAGACAGATGTTGTATCGTCCCGGGGACTTGTGGAGTGAAGCTCCGGGGAAATTTAGGCGAGTTTTCCCGTAAAGGCATTTACGGGAAAATCGCAAGACGCCGACTGATGTGGACCCTTATGAGGCCCAAAAGTTTGTTGTTGAATTTGGCTTGTTGTCGCATTGAAGTTGTTGGCCCTTTTGAGGGCCAAGAAATTTGTTGTGGAATTCCGTTTAGTGCTTCGACGTGTTGTCGGCCCTTTCGAGGGCCGAGAAGTTATTTCGGAAATTCCACCGAGGGTTTCGCTTTGATTTTGGCCCTTTGCGGACCAAACATGATGGTAATTGTTACTTTCGCCGGAGTATATATACGTTGCCGGGGAAATCTCACGAAGCTGAATATTTTTGATAAATATTGTAGCGACGCTACAACAAAATTCGAACATTTTTACGAAAACAATACTTTCTCCATATACTACGTATAGGGTGGAGAAAGTAAAAAACGTCCTTCTGCTGTTGGCAAGGCCGTAGCCAGGAAAACATTTCGGAGGGGAGGAGGTCAGGTCAGGACCGGGGATTTGAATTTAAACACTTTTAACACGTTCACTGCTAAGGACGCACATGTGAGCTTGACACTGAACACTATGAGAAGCGGCCGACGCACAGTGTATTGCACGCCAACCCCAGTATTGACGGTATTTTCAATACACAATCACAATGTATTGCGTGCTTCGCACGCCAAACCCCGTATTGGGAGTATTTTCAATACACAATGCATTGCGTGCATTGCACGCCAACCCCCGTATTGGGAGTATTTTCAATACACAATGCATTGCGTGCATTGCACGCCAACCCCCATATTGGGAGTATTTTCAATGCACATAGCATTGCGTGCTTCGCACGCCATACCCCGTATTGGGAGTATTTTCAATACACAATGCATTACGTGCTTCGCACGCCAACCCCCGTATTGGGAGTATTTTCAATGCACATAGCATTGCGTGCTTCGCACGCCAACCCCCATATTGGGAGTATTTTCAATGCACATAGCATTGCGTGCTTCGTACGCCAACCCCCATATTGGGAGTATTTTCAATACACAATGCATTGCGTACTTCGCACGCCAACCCCCATATTGGGAGTATTTTCAATGCATATAGCATTGCGTGCTTCGCACGCCAACCCCCATATTGGGAGTATTTTCAATACACAATGCATTGCGTGCATTGCACGCCAACCCCCGTATTGTGAGTATTTTCAATGCACATAGCATTGCGTGCTTTGCACGCCAACCCCCATATTGGGAGTATTTTCAATGCACATAGCATTGCGTGCTTCGCACGCCAACCCCCGTATTGGGAGTATTTTCAAGCCAACCCCCTAAACGACCTTGTAGCCCGTCTAGTTCCTCCAAAATCAATCAAAACGTAAAACACCATAAAAGCTGTAAGGGTCCATGTAAGGGGTTTCGGGGGGGGGGGGGGGGTTCTGACCTCCCTGGCTACGGCCTTGTTGTTGGATTATTTGGGTAACGAACTCGTCCGAGAGACTTAGAAAACCAACATGTGTACCAAATTTGAACTAAATTGGACGTATTTTTGAGGCCGTAGGAATGGGAAAACATTTTTATAACTTATACAGGATGTGTGAAAAGTCTGTAGTATTTCGTACATAAAGGTGGCTTTACACGTGCGAGTTTTTAACTCTCGAGACTAAAACTCACAAGTGTAAAGGGTTCCGAGAGTTCTCGCCGCAAGTAGAAGGGGTGCTCCCCGAGAGTTGTGATGTTGCATCATCCTCGCCAGTGTAAACGACTTTCCCCACGCTCTCGGCGGGTGCTCTCAACTATTCAAGAAAATTTTTATTTGCCGAGAGTAAAATATGGAGAAACAAACTAAAAATTGGACTAACGAGGAGTTTGCAAACTTGTTAGTGCATATGGGTTGCATCCAATTCTTTCACATGGGACATTCAAAGCATAGATTTAAATAAACGGTATCAGGAAACTGACACATACTTTCTCCCTCATTATAGGAACTTAATAAAAAAATATTTAATTTTTTATTTTTAAAAGTAATTTTCCCATAAAAATCCATAAAATAACGGAAAAACCAACTTTTCTCAAAAACGGCTCGAACGATTTTGATTAAAGTTTTACAGTTTATAGTACTATAGGTCCCTAATAAACTATAAAATTTTAATCAAAATCGTTAGAGCCGTTTTTGAGGAAAGTTGATTTTTCCGTTATTTTAAGGGTTTTTATGGGAAAATTACCCTTAAAAATAAAAAATTCACAAAAATGAAAAAAACGCCTGGAGATACCGTGGATTAGTACCTCCATACCAAATTTCATCAAAATCGGACGACTGGTTTAGGCTCTAGGTGTGATAACATCCACACAGACACACAGACACACAGACACACAGACACACATACAGACACACACACAGACATCACTCCGAAAACCACTTTTTTAGGTTCAGGGGGACCCAAAACGGATATTTCCACCAAAAA
Source organism: Philaenus spumarius (assembly GCA_018207615.1). Taxonomy (NCBI): domain Eukaryota; kingdom Metazoa; phylum Arthropoda; class Insecta; order Hemiptera; family Aphrophoridae; genus Philaenus; species Philaenus spumarius. Next base: position 19,198 of record JAGFPH010008546.1, read on the forward strand.
CTCAAACTCGAAAATTTTGACGAATACAATACTTTCTCCATATACTATGGTATAGGGGGAGAAAGTAAAAATAGAACAAAATAAACAGTACCAGGAACTGGCACATACTTTCTCACAAACATATTTAAATTATTAAACAGATTCACTGTGACTTGTAGGGTGTGGTAGGAGTGGTGAGTTTTTATTTAAGTTGGAGATTAACTAATAACTATTATTATTATTATCTAGAGAGAAAACTATTCGATCGATATCGAAAAAATTTTGTACCAAACACGTCAATTAGGTCTTTATAGATGCACGAAAAAAGGTTGTGAAAAATTTTGAAAAACAACCCCTTTTTTGGACAAAAAACCCCCACAAATCAGTTATTATTATTATTATTATTAGCTAAACGAGAATTTTTAGAAAGATGCGGTTTTTTGCATATGGTAGGGCACATTAAAGGCTACAAATAAGCCAAATTTTATCAAAATCGTTAGAGTCGTTTTTTTATTAAAAAAATAATAACTGATTTTGTGGGGTTTTTTTGGCCAAAAAGGGGGTTGTTTTTCAAATTTTTCAAAACCCTTTTTCGTGCATCTATACAGGCCTACTTGACATGTCTGGTGCAAATTTGGTTGAAATCGATTAAATAGTTTTCTCTCTAGCTTTGTATACATACAGACATACAGACAGAGATTTAGTAAAAACCACTTTTTTGGACTCAGGGGGTAACAAAACGGATATTTCCACAAAAATCTCAACATAGATTTTTTTTGCTATCACTATACTTTCTCTATACTATAGTATAGTGAGAAAGTAAAAAGAGTTGTGATGGAGAAATTGGCAACAGAATTCGGCTCCTGAAATCAGTAGGAAATTACATAATTTTAAGAAATCAGGTAAGTTTGTTTCACAAATTTACATTTTTATAAACAAAACAACATTATTAATATATCAATACCTACATTCATTATCAATTATTTTTAATAATCAATTTTCATTTTAATTACAGGTTTCTCAAGAACTTAATAAAAGTCAAAAAATAAAACGGAAGCGGTACGGAAGAAATCCCCCCCCCCCCTATTTTTCAGCATTGAGTTTTATTGTTTGTCCTTGTGGGACACAATCCAATCTGTTATGTTTTTCTTCAGATTTTTTTCATAAAAGTAAATTTAACCAAATCAAATGAGTAAAATCACCTTTTGGTTTTAAAAGGTGTATTAAATTATTACCTGCATAGGCCTATTATATTAGGCTAACTTTAAATTCACATAGAGTAGGCCTACAACGCCGTAAATTTACTCCCCCCCCTCCCCGGCTGATATAAAAAGACGACGGCCTTTTTTTAGGAAATAAAGTGCTTCCAAAATAAGTTAATTGATGTTACCAATTTATATATGTTTGCAAACTTGAAACCTACTGTGACTAGAGACTATGAGTCAGAACTTCAGGTTATTTTTTCCGTTTGAAAATATACTGATGCAACGAATTCGGGCCATTGTTATAGGCCTACACAACGGATTGATTGATCCAATCGTTACTATCTAAGTTAAATCACTGTCAGAAACTGTGTAAACGGTCTGAAACGTTCTCTCGAGAGTTGCCACAGCGAGTAGCTCTCCGAGAATGGATTGGGGTGAATTTCACTCTCCCGTGTAGAGGGCTCTGAGAGTAACTATCGAGAGCTCTCTCGGCGAGTTCCTTTCACGTCTAAACGTAGCTCAAGGAAACTTTTAAGATAGATGTGATTGAGGAACCTACTCTATGTAAAAAAAGACTATTTCATTAAGAATTTGGTCCACGTCTTGGGTTCGCCATTTTGAATATAACTTTTTTTTTAAATAGGAAAGTGGTCATGTGATACATCATTTCAATGTCAAATTTTAAGACAAAATCATTGATGAAAACTGCACATCCATATTTCAAACCGTTCTGATGATATTTGCATTTATTTTCATCGAATCATATCATTTAATGTAAAAATGAAATAAAGTAAATTAAACTTCTTACCTATCAAATTGTAATGTTGAATGAAATTAAACATGATCAAACATTATCAAATCGTAAGTTATTAATTTAATGTACATCAATTTTAACAATAGTGAACAAAAATCATAATAAACATTTATTGTACCATAATCTTTACATTTAGTTTGGTGTTGCTTTTTTCATGTGTATTGAACATTGAATTTTCATGGGTAGGGATTTTTAATTTATTATTTTTGTACCTTAGGTCACACTATAAGAGTCACTGCGGTAGCTCATCTTTCCTAAGAATGACAGTTTTTGCCATGATGGACTATATATAAAACAGAATATTTGATAATAGAGCAAACATCAACAGGCGTAATTAAAATAATCGTTTAGACCCTCAAGGAGTTTCTACTATTTAAAAGTTTTGTTAAAACATTAATCGTTTAGTAAATTATACATCCCCTAAATTACAGAGTGTTATAAATTTATTAAGTTTATATTCAGTGGGTTGACTTTCCGGAAACATGTAATTTGCAGCTAAATTTCTAAATAGCATAACAAATTTTAATCTTAATTTTAATTTTTTTTATTTGTAATAGGCCTACCCATAAAGGACAGGGAATATCCTATCCTTATACTGTATATTATTTCTCAAAGGTTTTTTTTTTTTGTGGTAATGTCATATCTACCTTAATTTTTTATCAAAATTAAAGATTCAAACACAATAATTTTAAAGCTCATGTTCTCCTACAAAAAATAGACAAACAGCTTAAAATTAATGTTTTCGTTACAAAAATTGATGAAAAAAACTTTTGTAACAGTTTACAACAGGCGCCATCTTTCAACAATCTGTTTAACTAACATGACAGCTGTTTACATTCTATATGCAAGTGTAATCTATCACACAAATCAATCAGTTTAATCAACACAAAGCGTTATAAATCGTTATAAACTGTTGTTGTTAACCAACATAATTAAAATAACTAATAAACGTAACTAACTAAATTAAGTCAGCATATTAAATCATTTAAGTATGCTGTCAGGAGAACTTGCAAAATTTTCTCCTCAGCTAGTTTAGTGTAATGTTATTGAACCAAAAGTTATATTCTAATTGATCAATTTAGCTGCTGCTAAATCAAACATGTCATTGCTGAGTAAATATTTGTTGTATATATAGGCCCTATGTAGCAGTTAAATATAATACAATACGGTATATATATTAAAATCTCTATTACTTTATTCGTGTAAATACTACTATTGGCTTAACTTATTCTGTAACTAATATTATTATTTAAATATTGTCAAATTCTTTTTCACAGAAAGGCTCTGTGTGTAACCCATCATTTTAACATGGTTTTATACCAACACTAGGCGGTGTAATGTTGACATAGTTCGATGACTTTGTGTGCTTCATTGCTGCAGTTCTTATTTTTCCACGCCAGTATCACATTTAAATATACTGTGTGTATGTTTTCATGCAGATGAACCAACTAAAAATAACAAAAAAGAAATATATTATTGTCTGTCAAAAAAGAGTAGGCCTATCTTAGTTTTTTGTTACTCTCATTCCACATAGGTCAGTCATTCTCAAAATATTAAATGTACAAAATTTCTTTTTAGCTATAGTTAGGCCTACCATACATACAAAAATATGCATTTAGATTTGAGAACCGTTTTCCTTTCAAAGTAAAATACACAGTACAATGTTTCATTTAATTAAAGTATAAAATTGTTTGATTTTATTCATTAGTTCTAACCAATTGCATTATAAAGTCTTTACTTTATCAGGGAAACATTATTTTAAAATAAGCAAAATCATAAAATTTAAATTACCTATTCAAAAATGTATGATTATAAATAATGATTTGCTATTTACGGTTTCTCATATTTGTACTTATTTTTAAAACTTTCAAAATATTGTTTTTTGTGTGGCGGATCAGAAATAACCCACAGTGTTAAGTATTATATAAATATAAGTAAGAAGAACCCATTAATTTAGGTGCAGTAAACTTACAAAAACCACATTTTTCAATAAACTGTTAGAGAAATAATTTCTAACAAGCAAGCATTAAAATTATATATTTTAAAATGTTTAACCTAAATATCATTATTATCAAACTGTTTTAGTAATAGTTTTAGAATGTAGCAATATGAATGTCTTAATTGAATACTACATTATAATTAAAGATTAGAACCAATGTCGGAAATCAATCATAGACTAATATAATTAATTAGACATTAATATTTGTATTAAAGTGTGGGTGTGAGAGTGAGCTGACTGCCCAGACCTTGTTGAGCAGGGATCCATAACTTGGTTCATAGACTATCTGGGCATGAGCAAAACTGCTGCAGCAAATCAATAATTTATGAAAACCTTGGGAAAGCTAACATTTTTTCTATTTTAGAGCTTCTGCAGGAGACGAGACTAAAAAAGTAACAGTAGGTCTAAGCATCTGATTTGTAGGTCAAAAAGGAAGATTTGATACTTTAAAAAATTTTAATACCTAAAATATTAAATTATTTTAATATAATGTACATAATTAGACAGTATAGGCAAGATTTGTTATCTTTAACTGTTTAAATTTGTCTATATAAAGCACTAAACAAATGTCAAAAACAGTAAAAAAAAAAAACAGGTAAATAAACTTCAAACCCATCAGTAACATGTAACATTAGTAATGTTGTGGAACATTAGTAACATTACTATTACATTAGGGTAAAAATACTATTTATTGTTTTTATTTGTTAATAACAAATTGTAAAATATATTATTTAGAAAGAACATAATTGTTTTTGAAAACTTTACCTATCAGAGTAATTTATGTATTACATTGTATTTAACTTGGTGTTTCTGGACAAAAGGTCAACACTGCAAGCTGTGATGGGAGACATCATAAGCAAAAAAAAGTTTCATGGATATTCTGTTGAGAAATAAAACTCTGTCGGTATGGATTTTTCACGAAAATATTTATAAATTGTAACTTGTTTGAGATATTCACTTGGAACATCTAACAAGTGTGTAAAAATGCATGTCTTGTTTGTGTATTGAGTTAAAACAAAATTGGTAGCTTTTTCAAAATGATTGTTGATAAAAAGTTTACAAGAGTAACTATAAATTTGTAGGATGTGTTAAATGGTTTGAAAATAATATAAATCACAACTGCACAGTGTGGTACATTGGTACATTATTATAGAAGAACATGTGCTCGAGGTTGATTTGTCATTATGTAGGGTTGTGCACAAATAAAGGTACAAAAAGAAATGCCCAATAAAGGGATAATTGATGAGAAATGTCCAACCACTTCTTTATTATTTCTTCACCGATTTCTCAGCCAATTTTAAAGCTAAGACATGAAGTTTGTTATTGCCATAGAACTTGATTGCTAGTAAATACTCCGAAAGTAAAAAAGTGGTGAGCAGGAGTTGAATTCCCATTTTTGTTAACTATTTAGTTACATTTCAAAGAGGTCATTTTAAAATTGCTGATTTTTCCATATATTTATTAAAGAGAAGTCGTGAAAACCCCATAAGAAAAAGGACGTTCTCTCCTTTGCCGCTAGAGTTCCTTGTGAACCATTTTGAAGCTTCTTTGTCAGATATCAAGGTGGATAAAGACTACAGGAAAAATTAAACAATTACTTTGCATTGTTGGAATATCAACATAGATTATCCCGGACATTTCTAAAGCTATCAACATAAAATTTTACATACTCATAAAACTTGCTTTCCAGGACATGGTCCGAGAGTCAAATATGAAAAATATTTGTTTATATTATTACTAAATTTGTATCTATATATATAAAAGTCAAATCCACTGACTCACTGATCACGATTTCTCAAAAACTACTGAACGGATTGGAACGAAATTTGGTATGTAGCTTCCTCTATTGCCACAGGTGCTCACTAAGAAAGGTTTTAAAAAATTCGAAATTTTAGGAGGGGTTCGGGGGGTGTCAAAGTTACTAAATCACGATTTCTCTAAAACTACTGAACGGATAGGAATTAAATTTGGTATGTAGCTCCCTCTAGGGCCATAGGTGCTGATAAGAAAGGGTTTCAAAAATTTCGAAATCTTAGGTTTGGGGGTCAAAGTTACTAAATCATGATTTCTTCAAAACCACCAAACGGATTGGAATGAAATTTGGTATGCAGCTTCCTCTAAAGCCCTAGGTGCTCGCTAAGAAAGGGTTTTTAAAAAATTCGAAATTTTAGCGGAGGTTTGGGGGGTCAAATTTACTAAAAATCGCCACAAGAAATACACAGTGTAATATATTTATTGATATAATATATTTTTTGTTAATATACATTTAACATTGATTTGTCTATCTGTGCAAAGCCGGATCGAGCCAGCTAGTATAGTTATACTTACAAATGACCAGTTTTTATAAAATGTTTTGGCTGAAATTTGAGGAAACAAAACTGAAACAATCTAAAAATTGAGACAAAAAATAAATAACTAAAACTGCCTAATTATAGTTTAAAAAATCTACAAAATGTAAAAAAATATTTATGAGATAGGTGGAATGATCTATAATTCTTGCACTTAATAACGTCATGAATACTAATGAAGCTTACAATTTATTGTAGTTTTAAGGGCATCATTTAAAAAAAGTAATATTCTCAAAATCTAATATTTTTAAGTTGTTATAAAATTAGTTGTGCAACTATTATAGTTACAGTTATTGCAAACATTTCAATTGACACTAAAATAAGCACTTAAAAACTTTGTGGTTAATTTAAATTTAATTTATTCTCACAATTATATTTCCAAGTGAATATTTCAAAATATTTGTAATAAAAAACACACATTGATAATAGCTGGAAACCAATCATGCCTCAATAAAATGGCCAGGAAACTGTTTGGTCTTTGTGATTAAATAAATATTTCAAAGAATAATCCTATGTGAACCTTTCAATTAAAAAATATATTCAACTGTCAAACTAAATGCTATTTTGTTGTTATTGATTTGTTGAACATATGCTGCCATTATGTCGTGTTAAAAACAATACATGACATATTGGGAATATAAATCAACTCCCGTTATCAAATACATAGAATTATAGGAACATGCCTACACAAGTGACAGCTTACGGAGCACTCAGGACACCAAAGAAACATGTTTTTAATATTATACATGATTATATGATAGCAAATATCCAATTAATTTTATACCAACAAAATTCAACATTACCAAATAATTCAAATAGAGAACAAATATTAACACCCTATATTCTTATTTTCATTGTTTTTTCTTTATACACATTATAATTTTAACATACACATTTTCATAAAACACCTTGGTTTTGCTTACTTTGAAGAAGGTCGTGGAGTAGATTATCAATTTTTGATGATATTATTAATTTATAACAAAGACTATTTTAATCAGTTATATTTTTCATCTGTGATAAATCAAGTATTAGGTTTGATTGTTTATGTGCAATATGACTGAAACAGTTATGATTATAATACCGTTAAAATGTAATTTAAAAAAATCACTTCCAGAATGGAATATGAGGAAACATTATTATAGTGCTGCCAAATAATAGTTATAGGAGTGTAAAATACATCACAATAGAAATTACATCATAATGTGTAATGGTTTTACCTAAGCATTAAAAGTAGGATAGTAAAGTATAATATACAGGCTGTCCCACAAGGACAAGATTTTAGGAGACGATTCTGCTACTAAAAATAAGAAAAAGTCTAATAAACATAGGTCCGGAAATGCTTAGTTTTCGAACTATCCCGCATTTTGTTTTTTTAAGCCAATAACTCGGTTATCTTTTGAGCTACGGGAAAAATAAAAAACGGCTTTGTTTGTAATTACAAAAATTAACTTTTTTTGTTTAGTAAATTTGTTTTGTAAAGTTAGCGGTTTTAGAGTTATTGACTTTAAACATTTTAAATGGCCACCATTTTTAAAGTATACAAAAGCACGTTTGTGTTTTTCTGCAAGGGTGAAAGGTTACGTGACAAATATGTACATAAAATTTGAGGTAAATATCTTTTATATTTCCAAAGATATTAAGTGTTTTGTAAAAACTAAACATTTCTGGGCCTATGTTTATTAGATATTTTTTTCTTATTTTTAGTTGTAGAATCGTCTCCTAAAATATTTAACTTTCCTCGTGGGACACTCTGTATATTATATTTTTTTTTACTTTTTATGTGAAAAAGAAATTTAATTTATATATAAACCGGAAAAGTATGGTCTAACCTCATGCCCAAAGGGTTCCGTAACGTCAGATGTCCTTAAAATTTTACCAAAGTGACATTATTAGCAATGCATTAACAGTCTTACACTCAATATAACTATGACTTGAATTAATATATTATACATTTGTGATGGAGGCTAGTGAAAGTTCATGACTTCCAAGTACAGTATTGGCCGTAGGAATACCATTTGAATGGAAAAAAACATTTAAAATAGCTTGGGACTGCTATAGTTTTTCTGTACAACTATAGGTACTTCTAACAGTGCTGTTTTTTGTCAAAATTTTAGCTGCAGAGTTTCTGTGAATAGTGGGGATGAGTTTTTTTTTAAGGGAAGCATATTATTTAAGAATTTTTCTCAAAAAGTTTGGATTCAATATAGTTTTTTAGTCAAGTACTTTATATAAATACCTCTACACTACGGACAGTTTAAAAAAAATTGAGCTAAATTACTGTCGGAAGGAGAGAGAGGGGAATGGGGTTTTGAGCAAAATTTTTTTTAATACCTTGAAATCTACTTATCACAAAATCAAAAAAAAAAATAGTTTTGTTATCCTTAAATTAAGTCTTTTTTAATGACAACTCACACGGCAGTATCATAAAATATTTATTTTTTGAGATGCCAAACATTGGCCCCCAAAATTTACAGTAAAGTATTTTTTAGTTCTGATTAAAGGAAGAGACAGACAAACGGCTTAAATTATAAGGTAAGGTATCAGAAAAAAAATTTCATGTCTAAAAAGAAAATTTGAATGAAATAGTTAACCGTGGGTAAGAATATTAGCTATACTAAACTCTTTACATCATGTCTTAAGAAGACAAATCGAGCATAATTATCTGTCTATAAATATAACTTTATATATGGCTATCAAGGGAAGGCCCTGGGCCCCAGGCATTGTTGAGCAGTGAGATCAATACACTGCACAGAGACTGCCTGGGCTAGGGGGAGGAAGAAAATGAGCATGAGCACAGAAGAGTTTATAATATTAGTCAATAAAATAATTTCATTATATATGTATAGTTCAGGGTGTGGTTTTAATGTAGATTATATAATTAATTTAATTTATTTATGAAATAAGGTGACAGCAGCTACATATTATCAATTCTAGACAAATTATATACGCAGGGTGTAAACAAAAAAATATATTTACAACTCAGAAAAATTAACTTCGAAAAAAGTTATCTTCCATTTATTGGTGGGAAACTCTTAATCATTCAAGTCTCTGTTTTGAGAAGTCTGAATTTGCCACGTTTACCAAGAAGAGATTCAGCCGCAATTTTAAAAGTTCATGACATTTTTGGACTTTAACAGTTTTACTCAGATTTCTCAGAAAAATCCAAACAGGAACTATTATATGTAGAGCAGTAACTTATTTGTAGATTGAATACTAATACTTTATAATTCAATCAAAAAGGAAGAATGTTATGTCATAATCGTAAATTTTTCCAACTTTTGAAAAAAAAACTTATTTTATCAAGTATAAAATTATAATATCTCAGAAATGACCAAATTTATCGCAAAAAATCATAGAATCGAAGCTGTACATTACCAAATCTGCTTTAAATAGTCCACAAAGATGTTAGAAAAAAACATGAAATAAGGGAAATTTTGTGTTTTGTAGAATTTGTTTACCTCTTCTGCCAATATACAATTTATCCCTTAAACAGCGTAGTTATATATCTTGAGGGTGTCTTTTTTAAATGAACCACCATTGGTGTCTTGTAAATTATAAATCTGACAGCAAACTTTAAATGGGGGACCTTTCCTTGTTTTTTGGAGAAATTAAAAAATATTTGTAAAAGGCCGCCATTTTCCAATATGATGGTCAAATTTCTTATGAAATACCCTTTATTTTATGATGATTTTGGATTTTACAAGTTATTTTAAGAGTTTTTTGTTCTATTTGTTTTCTAGACAAACAAATAACTTTTTAAGATCAACAATTGTTTCTTTTAAACCATAAAGAAGAGGAATTAAGTGACAAAACTACAGATTTGTCAGACATGAAAAATAAAGTTGATAACAGATATTCAATATCATCTGTTCATTCTCATTGCTGTTTATCAAAAGCAAATATCAGCTGATCAGAATACAAAATTCAGTACAATCCAAAATCGTCATAAAATAAAGGGTGTTCCATAAAAAATTCAAAAGATGGCCTACAATTTCCAATATAAAAACATTAAAAACTGTACTTTAAAATGAGAACTTGCTTATGAATCAGAGGGCTTTAAATGAGTAACAGTTTGCAACAATGAGAATAAAAAGGTGGTATTGAAAATCTGTTATCAACTTAATTTTTCATGTATGACAAATTTGTAGTTTTGTCACTTACTTCCTTTGTATTAAGGGTTTACAAAATTAACAAAAACCACATTTGTTGACTGTAAAAAGTTATTTGTTTGTTTAAACAATGCTTTATTAGTGTTGAGAGCATTTTCATTGGTTCAAAACTTTCCATACAAAAATATCTTCAGTTCAGATAGGGTGTTTTTAAAACTTTACACCCCTCTACTTTAAAACCGTCGGTTGTATTAAAAAAAAAACCACCAAGAACAAAAAAGTCTTCAAATAACGTGTAAAATCCAAAATCATCATAAAATATAGGTGTTCGGTAAGAAATTCGAAAGTTGACCGCCATATTGGAAAATGGCGTCCATTTACAAATATTTTAACTACATATTTTTTAATTTCTCAAAAAACAAGGAAAGGTTTCCCATTTAAAAGTTTGCTGTCAGATTTATAGTTTACAAGAGATACCAATGGTGGCCCATTTATAAAAGATACCCTGTGTATACATCAATGTAATGGGGAAGTGTTTATGCGTGACTTCCTCACTGATAATTTACCTGTAAATAAAATATTTAAATCACTGTGTACTTGAAAATTGTAGGAACACTTGACATGGCATAATATGCATTTTAAAAAACAAATGGCATAGCTACAAATTACAATAAGATCAAGATTTATTGTTTTATTGTCTAGATATCTAAAATGTTTTGAAAAATTTAAGATGATAATATCATGAAACAAAGTTTTTACAAGTATATACATTAAAACACTTGATTTTCCACCTGTTGGATTTTTTGAGTTTTTCTCAATAATCACTGTATAATTCCAGAATGCATAGCCATATCACATTTTGTAAAATGTTTTATACCAATAATTTTGCACTCAAATTTTATACATCTTTTAATTTTTCACTCAAAGGTTTCTTTCGCTTTTAATAAATGGCTGTTATTTCAAAACAGAATAAATTCAGCCTACCAATTTACAACATATGTTTGTATACAAATTGTATTTCTTTTGATTTTCCTTACCACCCCACAAAGTTTGGTTATACATACATTTGAATTTTCTTTCTAAAAATAAAAAACATAGAACACAATTTTCACAAAAATACGTTTAATTGTCAGTGAGTTATTATGAGCTACAACCAAATTATAACTGAACAGTTATCCTTTAATTTCAGCTCACCTGTCACTGAAGATGACAACCTTGTTGTTGAAAAGTGTTTGACAATTAAACATATTTTTGTAAGAACTATGTTCTGTCTTTATTTTTAGAAAAAATATTTCTCACAAGTCAAGCTCGATTATATTTATTTGAATTTATGATTATTGTACTAGAAAAACATTAAAAAGATCTGCATGAAACACAGAAAATATTTGTTTTCTCTATCAAAGGATGTGATTTTTGCATGTTAAAAATATTCAGCTATTTAGTAGTCATTTTTTAAATAACAATCTTGGCTAAATGAGTAATAATCTCGCCAGCATTTAAATAACTCATGAAACCAATGAACATTTTGTTAATTTTAAATTCAATAATGTACAAATCTAAAGTTCTTAACATTATTTTAGTTTATTAAAAAAATGTATAATAAATCAATTTTGAAATGGTGATTTACAAGTGTAAATAGAGAAATGAAACAAAATCGTTATCGGTTTTTGAAGTTTTCACTTCTAGGCGCACCGCGTCCAAAAATTTGTGTATATAGCAGAGTATATACCAGGTGTCTTAAAAGTCCCACCCCCCTTTAAATTTTGTGTTTGTTAAAAGAAACAAATATCCTTTGGGGAACGATACTAACTTAGCCCAAAGTATCTTTTGAAGAAATCGGAAATTCCGAGTGTCCCCTAAAAATGGGGATTTTGGGGGCAACTCAAAATTTTTAAATGGGAAGTATGGTCATGTGATACCTCAAATTAAAGGTCTATTTAAGACTAGGAAAATGACATAAAGAAAATAAAAATCGGACAACCCAAAACAAAATGGCGGCTCTAAACGTGTTGAAATAAATCAATATAAAGTTGCTAATATCTCGAAAAGGAAGAGTTTTTAGAAAAAACTTCAAAAGACAAAAAATGTTTATTTCAAGTGCTTGACCTAAAATATTGCTTACAAATCGATTTTGTAAATTTTAAGTCGACTCCTACGTCTTAAAAAATTTTGTAAAAAATAAAATTTATGAAATCGATTTGAAAGCAATTTCTTAGGTCAAGCAGTTTGAAATAAACATTTTTGTCTCTTGACATTTTTTCTAAAAACTCTTCCTTTTCGAGATATTATCAACTTCATGTTGATTTATTTCAACACGTTTCGGGCCGCCATTTTGTTTTGGGTGGTCCGATTTTTATTTTCTTTATATCATTTTCCTATCTTAAATATACCTTTAAAATGAGGTATCACATGACCATACTTCCCATTTAAAAATTTTGAGTTGCCCCCAAAATCCCCCATTTTTGGGGGACACTCAAAATTTCCGATAATGACAAAAGATACTTTGGGCTAAGTTATTATCGTTCCCCAAAGGATATTTGTTTCTTTTAACAAACACAAAAGTTAATGGGGGGGGGGGGGGGTTGGACTTTTAAGACACCTGGTACATTATACACTTGATAATACCTCTGAATTGGACATTGTGCTTCCTCAGTTTGTAAGTTGAGTATTTTTATCGTGTCACATTTAAAATTGAAGTCTAAAAAAATTTAAAATAACATAAACAAGATTGTCTATATTCATGACAGTTTTCACTTCTGTCGGCAGTCCCACCACTGCTTTCTTTTACTTTGTTCTACAAGTTATATAAAAATGCTACACTACTGTAATATATCATCTGACCTTAGAAAACACAATAATTTTATAAAAATTTTTGAAAACTCTGTTTGAATTTAACTAGATCTATAGTTTTATTTTTAGGGTAATTATGATTATGAACTTGTACAGTGCATTTTATCTTACTTCAAATCTTTAGTGTATGCCAGTTGGACTTATGAAGACTGGGGAGGATAAAATAATACATAGGTTGATTCAAAGAAGTAGATTCGAAAGGAAAAATAAAATTTTGTACATAAAGATTGGTTTGAAAAGACCTGGTTTTCTGTATGACAGCCATTTTGTTTGTTTAATAATAAGATTTAACTCCAGGTTGAATAGAGATACTAAACTTTGCAGAATGTTTTGTACAAAATATCAAATTTTTTAATAGTTCTAAATTGGAATTTTTAAATAGTTCAATGTGACACATTGGTCCACAGACTGGACATAATTAATAGGTATTATATCAATCTGTTAGACTTTGGTAAAACATATACAGTATAGACTAACAAGTGTGATACTTTAGATATTGGGTTTAATAAACTCTGGCCATCTTTGTTCACATGTTTTGATTGTAGCAAATCAGTTTATAGGTGTATATTCTGGGTTTAAAATTAATTTCTTATGATGGATTAATCACATTTTTAAAATTTTGTATTCGTTATCATAAATAAATATAAAACAAAGCTAGAGGACTAGGCCTATGTTAGGGTAGTCGCATGGTGAAGAGGGAGAGGTCGAGGTAGAGATAGAGTTGGAGGTGGAGGTGGAGGTCACGGTACCTCTAGGTAACACAAATACATTGTGTGTAATGGGCGCTCGCATAGTGAAGAGGTCGAGGTAGAGGTGTACCTAGCGGCCCTCTAGGAGGTCTCGCCCGCCCGCTTTTGAAGACAAAATAGTTTGTCTTTTCTAGAGGTGTACAGCGCGGTCTCCCCTAGTTTTTAATAAAATAATTATAATCTTACCTAATTGTTACTACAAGCTGCTCTTCAGCGCCGATAGGGTTGATATGAAGGTTGCAGTATTTTGTACAATTTTCAACTTTGGTGATACGTTGTCGAAAATGTATGAAAATGTTTCAGGATTCGTCCTCATGTATTCCTGAAATTTGTCTGGGTATTCCTTAAGTTGCAAAAAAATATGGTGATATTCTCCCAGATTTTGTCGCACTTGATTTATGGGATGAGCACTAAACTCACGATTACTCAAAGAGCCAATTAGCCACCATTTACACGCTGTTGACATGTCATCACTATCTTCGCTACTGTCGCTTAACATTGTAAAAAAATTAACTATCCTAACAACCTTTCTTCTTGCAACACAATTAAAGACTGACCTTCAAATCATGTGAAACTGGGAAAGCAGCGCGGTAACTCTCTTTACTATGCGAGACTCCCTCTACCTATACCTCTACGTTGACCTCCACCTCTACCTCGACCTCTTCACCATGCAGCTACCCTAAGAAGGTAAGTGTTGTTTACATAACTTGTTTTCAACTGCTCCTGAATAGCAGTCTCGTTATTTTTCTAAAAAGGCAGCCTTGTTGTCTCTGCTATCTGTCATTCTTTGTGTGTGTCTTTGCCTGGTGACAGTGATTGCTCTAATACTGTTTGTATTTAGTTTTTGAGTTTCCTTGACATCTCAGCTCTAGTTCTGGGTTCCTCCTAATTTTTAGACATCAAACAAATTCCCCTATGTTTCTGTTTAATTTGAAAAAAATTCTTACTGCATTGTTACAACCCTCAATCCAAACTGTATATAGCCTACAGATATGGTAAATTATACAATTTAAATTCAGCAGTTTTGGCTGAAGCTTTCAGCATTGGCACTAAGAACTGGAAATCTTGGGTTTGAGTCCCCAGATAAGGTTGCCAAAACTTTTAGCCTTGTTTTATCCCCTAAAAGTCTTTAAAATAGTAAATAAATTCAACAGATATAAGTTTGAAAGTATAGGTTGTTATTGCAGTGCTGTATTATGTATGCTTGTAGGTTTGTCCCTATATAAACAAAAATGAGTCCTAAATGTACAATTACTGTACTATGTGTGTATAATATTACGTATTAATAGCCAACCATTTTAGAAGACTAAATTACAGTACATTAGGGGAATAAATAATCTCAGATGAAAAACCAAGTTAGACAATGCATATTTAATTTTTAAACCCAGCATTTTACTTTTTTAAACTTTTAAAAGACTATACAGTGGCTGTAAATATTTTTTACTATTTTTACAACCGTGAACTATTGTCACATCAAATTTGAGAAACGTGTGTATACTTGAAAACATGCAAACACTAGTAATGAAACAGAAAAACTGAAGGCAGCCTAGAGTACAGATTCTTGGAAGCACAACCCATATTGCTTGTTTAGGGGACAGCACTCGACTGCCTACTAGACAGAATTATTTGAGTAAGACAATAAGCCTAAGTTTGTTAGGAAGTCTAAATTTCGTTAAATGGGGACAGTTATATACACATTATTTTTTAAATGTTGTTTAGGAAGAAAAAAAATTTCTGCAGCAGAACCTCGATTATCCAAGGTAACTGAGACCGGGCAGACCTCAGATAATATGGTAGGCCGTGAGAAAACCATTACGGTGCGAGTTCCCATATCATTTACGTCGTTATAGGCTGATTTGAAGCCATACTTACTTCAAAATTGATTTTATGTGGTTTTAAATAAACAAAGAAGGTTTGATAATGTACTCAAATGAAATAAATTGGATACTGTAAGCTACTGTAGTAAAAACCACAAAAATAATCCTCTAAAATTTTTTCGATTGTCTAGCCTCTTCTTTATTTGAATAAGGTTGAGATACCCACTTTTCAATTTCCGATCTATTTCGTCTCCAATCCCCGACAATCACTTCCCCAACACCTAAATCACTTGCCACTTTCTTATTGAATCACCCCCATCCAATCGTTTATTGCTTCGCATTTTTGATTTAAGATAAAACAACACGCTTTCGGTTTCCACTCATAATGACACTCTCATTCACAAAGTTTTACGACACCGACTAAAAACAAAACAGTAGCAGGGGAAAGAAACAACTCATGGGAAAGGATGGTGAATCCTAAATACGATGCTGCGAGTAAGGCAGTGTAAACAGGCAAGAAAGCTTCGCTATACTACCCGTCCGCTAAAGGTCACTATACTATTGCGTTGGGTAAGGAGCGGAAATGTTTTCAGGATGTACAAGGCAATCAACAGTTTTGTTTTCTTTCTGTTCAATCCAAAACAAAAGTGTTTTTTATAAATTCATTTATTGAGAAATTCTTTCAAGCTATGAATTCTTTATCAAAATCATTTATTTGTAAGTTAACGGAATTGATTTTGACAAGTTTTGTTTTTAATTTGCCTCGGATAGTACGGAAACTCGGATCACCAAAGTTCTACTGTATTTGGAAAGTTTTCTTATTAGGAAATTGTACTGAATATGTGTGTTAGCTTTGGTTTCTCACTTGATAACAACAGTAGATTTAGATGGCATATGTAAGAACAAAAAATTATAAAAATATAGGAATGTGTCACTCATGTGGGTTGTTTGGTCTCAGTGGGGGTTGTTTTTTCAGAAAGGAAACCTATTCAAAAGTTAAAATTTAAAGTGAAGAAATGTAAAATAAAATAAGTTTTGAATAATGAATTGTGTTCAGTCAATATTCTTCGCTTATAAGTAACAAATGAATGAAAACTTATAGTTCACTTAACTTCTGATGAACACAGCATAATAGGGGGGTTTTCAAACTTTGAGAACTTTATGCCAAATTAAAACCTGCTATAATAGTAAACTGTTATTTTTCTTTACTTAATGTATTTATTTTTTGTAAGTTTAGATTAATGAAGCCAGGACGATCGGCGTTTAGTGCAGGTAAATTGATAGGTTCTAACTGTAGCAGAATGGATTAGAGCCTTTAGCATCTTTAACTATGCTTCCCGGATAATAATCTCAATTGTGAATTTAACAGCCGCTTTAAAGTGAGAAAAGAATGCCAGATGAAACAAAATTCTAGAAATAATTTTGTGACATATGATGTCACTGTGAATTCAATCGTTTTAAAGGGCTGGTTAGCACCAACATACGGTGGGATCTTCCAACATATTAGCGATAAGGGTTAAAATAAAATTATTGTAATTACATTTCACAACAAATGCATTATTTAACTATAAACCTTGCAAGGCCTGGTTTTGATTTGGCTTGTTAGTTTAAGAAGGAAAATATCCTTTATAATCTGAAGATATTTCAAAACTGATGGATTTAGCAAGTGATAACCAAACAAAATATTTAAATTTGATCCAAACGTTTTATTTTAAATAATTTATACAATATTACAACAATATCTAACTTTATAATGTTTATTTATAGATCTGGGCGTACACCAAATCCAGGACCTGTAGGCTCTCCTGTCAACGAAGTCAAGCCTGCAGCAGGTTCTGCTGCAAATCTGCCGTTCCTGCAACAAAGGTAATCATTTGTCGGTCATTCAATTTCACATTCGTAATATCCGGACACTAAAACTGCCAAGTTTTAATCACTGTGTATCAAATGCACATTATTTAAATGATATTTTAATGGTACATTATACTGTACATGACTCTTAAAAGTTTAAACTGAAAACAGTTACTTTTTTAAATAACATTTTTAAATAACTATAAATAATTGAGATTTTAAGTTCAAAAACTTATTTCTAATCCTTCAAATTTTTTAAATCAAGTTTCTTTCAAAAATTAAAAATAATTTATATATTTAATTTTGGAAAATAAAACAACACTCAAATACTAATTCCCATTAGCAGCTTGGTCTTTTTCAGACAGAAGGGATACTAAGTAAGCCAAACAATGTTAGGATCCAAAAAATTACTCGGTCCTAAAAAGAGTTGATTCAAACCACATCCATACTTTATTTTAAAATAAAGCATAACTGCATTTGAAGATGATTCTGCTCTTATGGTACAGAACTGAGCACACAGCTTCATTATTGCCTTCAAACTGATATGAATATTATGCGGTTCTGTTTGGTGAAATTTTATGTTTCCAAGTAATAAAACTAAATTAATCTACTCTAGTAAAAGAAAAGCGTTTTCAATAGACTGAAATCTGTTTCAAATGGGCCTAATTCATTTAATGTGTGTAATAATAAAATTGAATTTGTATTGAAATGCATGATCAAATTAGGTACTTGGGAAATTACAAGCAAAATTAATTTCAACTCTAAACTCTAAGGAAATTCTATTTTTTAAGATACGCTTATTGCGATCACAACAGGCCAAACCCAAACTGATAACAATATCCAATTGATTACAATTAGTAGATATCAATATATTTTTAATATTATATAAAAACGTCATTAAAATCATAAAGAGAACCGACAACTGCTCTTTAAACCAATATTGACCTTGACTATTTTTACATTCTGAAATAAGTAAATGATTTTTTAGCGCAACAGTTGTATTATTGTTTTCTTCACATAAGTTCTAAAATGGTTAGGAGTAAACATTTCATAAACTCAATAAACACAGTAATAACCAAAAGTGGAACTTATCAACTACCACGGTGTTTATATTACTCACACTAAAATTCACACATTATTATAGGGAACGCAACTGTCTATTTTAGATTGCACCCTTTGTTTTAATGAATGAACGAGTGCCCTTGCAGGGGTGACCGTATGAGTCATCAATAATTTCCTTTTAGTTTCGAGTATACTAAATAAATAGATTTTGTTAAATGTCAATCATTTCATTTCTGAAGTGATAGAAGTTGTGCTACATCATTGTTTACTAAAGCATGGGCATAACCAGGACGGAGGGGGGAGGGGGGGGGGGTTATAACGTCTCCCATTGAAAAAAATATTTCACACTTTGTATACATTAAAATACACTCTTAAGAGTAACTTCTTTTCATCACCTATGCAAATGTCAAGCTACAA
The DNA here is from genome assembly GCA_018207615.1 of Philaenus spumarius. Taxonomy (NCBI): domain Eukaryota; kingdom Metazoa; phylum Arthropoda; class Insecta; order Hemiptera; family Aphrophoridae; genus Philaenus; species Philaenus spumarius. The sequence goes on from JAGFPH010008546.1 coordinate 38,398, forward strand.
TAAATTATCAATATATTGCTGACATTATCTTTGGTCAAATTAAGCACCGTCACTTTATTTGATATACGATGCAGTATAGTGTATGGCCTGGAACACACACGGAGTTTTCGTACGCCACGGATTTTTTGCCGTCGCCGTCATATCAACAGGGGCACAAAGGAGAGTATTAGAGCACACACATTGGTCGGAAAAATAAACTATTTGTTTATTTACCGCTGACGGTAACTGTGCAGCCGCTACAATCGACGGGTTTTCAACCGTCTCCACCGAAACAGTAACGAATGTGATCAAATGCACAGCAACTTTCCTTATTTTAGTATTTTTTCGTAGAATACTATATTTAGTCGCGTGTATAGTTTGTCAAATGACGAAACCGACATTCTTAAATAATTGAAAATGTTTCTTCTAGTTCCTGAAATCAGGAAACACAGTGAAGAATGCTCCTAAATCTTCTCTTCTTTTATTTATTGATTGGATGAACCCAAATAAGTATATTTTTTGCTTCCTTTTCAATCAGCGACGGAATAACAAGAAAGGGAGAGTTGCTCTCTGTTCATATCAATAAAACATTAAAAGAAATAATAAATTACATAACACACTTCGTGATTGATGAACACACTTCAGTTTAATGAATCCCAATGAGTGAGGCTTTTATACGGCATCGGAAATTTTACCGCCCTGTCTACACACTTTAAATTTTATGAGTGACGACGGTAACTAATCCGCAGCTGACAAAAAAAAAACCATGTGTGTTCCTGGCCTATGGGGTTAGAGACATCGAAAAAGAAATGGCGGGGTTGAGTTATGGTTGCTATTCTAAATTATTCTAAAATAGGCCTGAATCACAATTAGAAGTGGAAAAGTATACATACCTATATAATTTAAAGTATTTTTGGGAAGCCTAAACGTGTTTATTTTGCATCTTAATTTAAAAAAAATCCCGTCAGGTTGGAAGTGTGCCAACCACAGTTTGCTTTACATCCGCCCTCCTACCCTCAAACCACAGATATAAAAAGTTACCTGATCTAGCCAAGATTCGAACCCGGTATCTTCTGATCAGGAAGATGCCACCCTACCCATTTGGCTATGGCTTGCTTTAAGGAAACATGACTACAAAAAATATTTTAGTTACTTGCTACCGTATTGCCTATCTAGCCTCTTCTCCTTTCGCTGTCAAATAGTGCAATGCAAGCCATGTGTTTTTCTGTTTATTTTCCTGTTTTTGTTTATTTAGTACTAATAAGCTATAACACGGGTTCATGTTATAAACTTCTGTAAAAGGCTCAGCAGAATTTACTACCCATGCAGAAAAATATAAAAATAAAATTTTAAAAATTATTTATTTTATTTTTTTTCGTCCAGGTTACATTAACAGCCCTGTTGTTTGCCATACTTGTATTGGTGTACTTTTTGGTTGATGTGTGGTTTGCAAGAGGTATTGGATTAATACAAATTAATTACTCTAAGGTCTCTTTAAAAAAAAGAGCATCACAAATATTTTGTGTAGAATTTCAGACAAACTGCTAGAAATTATGAAAGTTCATAATATTACTTATAAGGAACTTGAAATATTGTTGCAGATATTAATTAAAACTTTTTAGAACAAAAGATAAGAATAAACATTACACTAACAGGACTTAGGGGTGTCAATATCATATTTTGAAACTTACCTTGGTCCTGGCTTAGGTTTCTTTCCCTGTTTCAGGTCAGCTAGGATTTCCTCCATGTCTTTCACCTCCAAGTCCTCCTGCAATACAAGATTATGTTACTTGTAATGTTCTTTGTTAACCCTTTCCCCCCGTATTCCGTACTAACCCGTAGTAATACTTTAAATGCGTATAACTTCGCCATCTGTTGGAATATTTTAAAACTAACTTCAGAATCTTGTTCAGAGAATATTTTACAGTATGTTGTTAACAGAGTTGTAATTTCTTTGAACTGTTTAGGATTTTAGATCTGTGTTCAGGATCAGCTGTAACACAACTTTTGTGAAACTAGTGTCACGTAAAACATGGCAGTGCGACAGAACGTTGTGAATGAAAGTAAAATTGAAGAAATACTAGGGGAGAAAGTTATGATTGTAATTTAAATTACGATTCTAGTGATAGTTACAGTTCAAATGCAAGTGATTTTGAAGAGGAACTGGATAAATCAGAAGAAGAAGGAAAAATAGGCCAAGGTGATGTTTCTCAACCGGCTAAAATGTTATGTTTTTCTAAAAGACGTAGTAATAAACATAATACTAATATTTCAGTAAAATGGTCAGATAGATTAAATTTTACAGAGCCAGCACTTTTAAAAAACAACTATAGAGGATCCGTACATGATTTAATACATTAACTGAATATAAGTGACAAGTTTGGCCACTTAAGAGATCTGGTATGAAGCACTTGGTGCCAATTATGAATACCAAGGAAAGGGTTAAGAGAACCAGTGGCCTATTTCTCAAAGTTACAAGTTAGTATCATTTGTAACAACTGTAAAAATGAAGAACTTGTGTTAACAAGTTGTCAATAGCCACTGTTTCATACAGATTTCTATGGACTTGTTCGTAACAACTGAAAGGATGCAATATAGTCAGTAACAAATCATAGCAAACAACATTGCTAGAATAGAGCACGTTTAAAACAATTCATCTACCTCTTTGGTAACTTGGGTAAAACATCATGAGTTGGCAACCAGTGTGCTTGTTATGTTAATTGTGGTGATATATTATTGAGGAAACAAAGTGGCTAGATTATTGCGGTTTTTAAGGTTGCCATTAACTAGGAACTCTTATAGTTTTACCATAATCTGTATGAAAGCTGGATTGGTTTCTTCATTTAAGTACTTTTTAAAATGGACTACAACAGGCGGGAGGGATGCAGAATGTGACATGTAGCCCAATATTTTACAGGTATCCAACATGTATCATTTTTTATTTTAAAGGTTACAATTTTAATAAACATAAAAACAGATTCTTATCATTTTTTATTTTGATAGCTATCAAATATGTACCTTAAGATTTTCTATTTTGAAAGACTTCAACCATTAATGCTAATATTTTCTATTTTAATAGGCGTCAAACGTGATACTAAGATTTTCTATTTTGATAAACCTCAAACACCAACCCTTAATGTTTTATTTTGATAGACTTCGACCATGAACGCTAATATTTTATACAGTTGAAGTTGGTTTTAACAGCCTTGGCTAATGCGTCAACTCGGACATAGCGTCAATTTTTTTAGATCCGGTCAAATGGTTATATTTTACGTCATTATAAACTCCTGTTCTAGCGTCAATAAATATTTAACCACTTAGTTGTAACGTCATAAATCTACAAAATATCAATGTCAAACTTTGAATCCAGTTTACTCTGAACTCGAAAAATGTTAATATTCCCCCTTTCCTTTGATGTCAGGCCGAAAATGTTCTCCCTCCGAATATTTTGATAGAGGTGAAATATGTACAGAATCCTCAGACTAGGAATGTGTCTAGCCTAATGGGCGTGGTCATCCCTTCTATATCCCCCCCAGACCTGCCTTGGTAGTAAAATCAATAAATCGAACCTCAATAATTCGAAATCCTTAAGTCGAAATCAAATTTTTTTATTCCCTTTGAACTTCCCTATCTTTTGCAATGTTAATTTTACCTCTACAAATCGAATAGTTCACGAGAAACACCTTGATTAATCGAAGTTTTACGGTATTCTCCGTCGTTAAAGTACCTCTATAAATGGAAGTTTTAGCTCAAAAACCTCTATAAATCGAAATCGTGCAACCGCCGCATCTCTACAAGTCGAAGTAAGTTCAAGAAACCCTCTATTATTCGAAGTTGTATGAAATTTGTTATGATTCAAAACATCGATACTGTATTTTACTGCATCGTATTTCAACAAAAAATACCAATCCTTTATTCTGTCCAACTTCCGCTCCTGTTGCGATCCGTCTCAGTCTTGGGACACCAGTAGAGTAGGTTCAATAAAGAAGCAGATTGAAATTAAAACTAACTACTACTTCCATTTTAAAGCACATATTAAATTTTATAATTTCATTATTAGCCATTACAATATAGTACTGAAATTAATATTAATGCACAATGTACAAAACACTATATCTTAGAAGGCAATCAATTCTCCTGATATTTATTGCTTGCACTGAGTTGAACCTCTATAAATCGAAAATTGGGGAGGATGAACCTTTATAAATCGATCCTTTATTATTCGAAATACTCGATAATTCAAAAATTCCCCGTTCCCCTTGGGATTCTATTTATTGAGGTTCCACTGAACTTAAACTACAAGAAAGTTTCAACTCCATAACGGGCTGCTTCTCACTTCCTTATAATTTTACCTACTTGCATACAATATTTATATAGAAAAAGTACTTCACCTTTTAGAGTAATCTATGGCAAATATAAATAAGTAAGCTTTTGTTTCATAAAAAAATGTATAAAATGTTATAATTGTGATGAAGTTTTTATACAAAATAAAAGGGACGACAACAACAAATATTAAAAGTGACAAATTTTTATTTGAAGGAAACTTTTGCACGAAAGTTGTAGATAATTAGCTGAATTAACTTTTTCACTCATAACTATTTTTTATACGAGCCTTTGTTTGGTCAGGAGGAAGGTAATTCCTATGACTAATAGACTATGATTATAAGGCATTGTTTTGGTGTGACACTGGTTTCTCCCAAGGCCCTCTACATAATACTATCTTCTTTTAATCAAACTGTATTTACAGTTTTCATTCTGTTATTCACACAAACTCATAAAATTGACTGATTAATAATAGACTATTCAATAATTTTTATTCGAATCAAATAACCAAGAATGACACACGTCTTCATAGTATATTATACTATATTTTTTGATGGAAAAGTAAATAGTACGATTGATGGTATCTCTGGAAATATTTCCGCCTTCCTTCTGTCTTTATTCGTCAATTCCAAGAACAGATTCTCCGCAAAACTTTACTCATGCACAAAAGATTTGTCAATCAGTCGTTCACATATTTCCCGCATAAAGTGTTAACTTGGGAGGTTAATTTCTGAAGCTACATTGAGTGTTTTTGTAAAAAAAAACAAAACAAAATGGCAGATTGAGATTAAAGTAACTTGAATTCTATTTAATGAGTAGAATCTGATCCTGTATAGTGACAAGGTTTTTTCTGACACCCTGCATATATTTAGAAATAAAACTACTCATTTTTACACATTTTGTTCACTAAGAAAAATGGGTTCATCTCTTTAAAAAGCATGGAGGACCTGCCACCATGACTGCACCTGGTTGTGCGACTGAAACTAAACCATGAGGTCCTCTGTACACTGAAGCAACAGCGGGTCTATATATATTTTTTTTATATTGCGGTTGTACTGCAGATGTTAGTCACAACAAACAAAACAAGAGGCTTCTCTGTTCCTCTTCTATCAGACACACGACAAGATTTGTTATTTCGATAAGGTAACAAACATTTGCTCTAAGATTTTTTATTTTGACGCCTCAGCAGTGTGAACGAACCTCTAAAGTTGTTTGACTACACAATTTTGTAATGGTGATATGTACAGTGAATGCTCGATTAAACGGACCAATTGGGGGGGAAGGCGATGTCCGTTGAATCGGAAAGTATTTTAGTACGGCAAAAATAGATCACATTTAACACATATCTCTCGCCACAGGAGAAGACAGAAACAAATAAATGGTTTAGTATTTCATGCCTTACTCAAGGTGCACTGCTAGACAACCACGGTCATTCACGATTTCAAGTAATGTCAAACAAAATTCCAGTTTCCATTCATGGCCAGAGAAACAAATATTTATGGATACTCTCATTGGTCATTTCTGACATTGTACAGTTGTTAATGAGTCTGGCCAGTTTGTTACTGGCGATACAGACTTTTGGAAACAACATATAAAGGGCTGAGAAGCTAAGGGATACAAGTGACATTTTTTTGAATAATGGAGTTAATTGCAGAAGCTGGGCTCTTCAACACTTTAAAATTCAACTGCTAGTCTATCATGTGCTGAGATCTAGTGGCGAAAGAAACTACTTCGTAGAAGAGCTGTTTAGCTTAGAAGCCAAGGGATACATGTGATGCAAATCGCTTTACTTTGCATAGGTAATTTACTTGTACCTATGTTTTATTACATAACTTCTAATTCCTGTGTAACACATTCAATACTACGCAAATTTCATATTTCCTATGCTAGCAGCTGATCTTTTATTTTTTATATTTATAGCCTAAATTAAATTACTTTATTTTTTATTTTTGAACCTTTCTACGTAATAATCACTATAGCACATAGGTTCAAAATTGGTGTGCGAAGCACGCAATGCTCTCTGTATTGAAAATTCCCCCAACACGGGGGTTGGCATGCGAAGCACGCAATGCATTGAGTATTAAAAATACTCCCAATAAAGGGGTTTGCGAGCAATGCACTGTGCGTCGGCCGCTTCTCATAGTGTTCAGTGTCAAGCTCACATGTGCGTCCTTAGCAGTGAACGTTTACAAGTGACAACTTTTATTAAATATTGGTGGATAGCAAAGAATAAGAGTATGAAAATCAAATTAATCTTTGTTGTTATGTTGTTAGTCTAGAACCTAGCAATTAAAAATATACTAGTTTTAGTGATCATAATTTTACCTGGATTTGATTATAACAGTTTAACTTTAAATTGAGTTTTCTCAAAACTAACTTCACTACACTTATATCCCTTGGTTTCTCAGCCCTTCATATAAGGTGTCTATTGTAACGAAAGTAACAAAATAATAATACATTTTATACAAAATCTATCCTGTTATTAACACTATTTTAATTAAAAATCTATAGGGTGCCAAAACATTGAACATCTTTTCTATAAACGAATCAGTACTTTTTAGACTTTAGAAGAGTTGTAAATAAAAATGTCAGAAATATGGGCGTAAAAGAAATAAGTATTATCTTATAGATAAGTTTTTGAAATTTTAATTTTAAACTGTATTTACTGAAAGACTTACGTAGTAATCATCGTTTATTTGAACCATAGGAGCATTGACACAGGCACCCAGACATTCCACTTCTGACAATGTAAACTGTCCGTCTTGAGTTGTCTCACCCACTTCAATATTCAGTTTCGATTTGATACAGTTTAGTATGTCATCTGATCCTCGGAGCCAGCAAGGGGTGGTTGTACAAATCTGGAGATGGTATTTTCCTATAGGCTTCCTGCAATGCAATAAGCAGTTTATATTAGAATAACCGTTTATAAAACTGTACAATTTGATAGAAAATTTAAGCCTTGTAATGTCAAACTGTTGAAAAAAAATGAAATAAATCAAGTTAACTTCAATAAAAAAAAAACTTGTTTTCGAAAATCTAAAAATAAAAAATATATTCTAAGTCAAAAAATGTAATATGAATATTTATTCATTAATTATTTAATCTATTTCACTTCATTGTTATTTAAAATCATTGTTTAATTAAAATAAAAAAGTTATTACCAGAGGAGGATATATTGAGGGTGATTTAAAAAAAAATAAATATAGTTTAAAAAAACTAAAAAACACGCTTTTAGAGCATATCAAACTAAAAAGTTAAAAATAATTTTTCAAATAAGCTTAAAACAATAAAAAACGATAAATACTAGCATTATTGTAAAAAAAGCGTTGGGCGCTCGATGTACGAGAAATATGGACAAAGCGCCCCACGCTTTTTTTACAATAATGCTAGTATTTATCGTTTTTTATTGTTTTAAGCTTATTTGAAAAATTATTTTTAACTTTTTAGTTTGATATGCTCTAAAAGCGTGTTTTTTAGTTTTTTAAAACTATATTTATTTTTTACTTTTTTTAGTTCGATGTATTATAAAAGCGTGCTTTTTAGTTTTTTTAAAGTATATTTATTTTTTAATTTTTAGTTCGATTAATTATTGAAAAAAAAAAATTTGGCCGTGGACGGGATTAGAACCCACGATCGGTGAGTCTGGGAATTGACGTCAGCGACGACCCGCGCCTTAGACCGCTCGGCCAACAAATGAACATTGCGTAAGAGAGATATACTAACAGTAATAAGCCACTGGCTTTTAGTCCAAAGGAGAGTTACAAACAAACATACAAACATACAAACATATATACAAGTGAAGCTAATATAAGCGTGTTAAAAAAACATACTAAGACTACCTTAAGATTCCAAACCACATGTTGCATTTAGAGTCAGGTTTGCAGAAAAATAGTTGTATTCAGTTTACAAATGCATTCTAACTATGTTCTGCGAGTCTTGTCCATACCGGAACACAGAATTCCTTTTATTCTGGCCACAGAAATAATAAAAAATAGAATTTATTGGTTCCGACAGTGGATAGGGTTAGGTAAAAACATCAGATTAATCTGTCGTCAGATTTACAAATGTTGAAGCATTGGCCAGACTGGATAGGCAATAAACATGTATAACAAACACTTGTTTACAGAGAACAAACCTAGCAAAATTCCCACTTAGGTATGTTGTGTACGCTTGACTTTGACCTAGGGGGGTTAAATAAAAGCACTATTTCATTCATTCAAAGTCAAACATATAAATTTTGTTTAAAAAATGTTACCTCATAAACATAGTGTAAAAGGTAGCCACCTCATAGACTCTCATCTTAGGTAATTCTAGGATATCAGCGACCTTATGCATCGCAGAAATAGGCAGCCAGCCGTGTTGCCGCTGAGCCAAATCCAGTAAAGGGATCATTGCTGCTCTTTTGTGCCCTTCCGGATAGATCGCCAATATGGCATCGACTCTCTAGAAATCAAAGATACAAATGTTTCACTGAGATACATAATAAATATTCAAACAAGCAACAAAAACTACTAACTGTTGTCCACAACTCTTCTGCATGATTCTTAGGAAAATCGAAAACGTAAAACATGACCGAGATACGAAATAATTAGGATCTGGACTGTCTCGGAATTGCAAAGGTTTCTTTTCCACTGTTAGAGATATAGGTTAAAAGAACGTAGTTGAAAACTATTGTTTCTATTGCTGTTAAGTGGGTGTGTTGAATGATGTCAAATTATACATTCATATTCATCCAGAAATCCATAAAGATGTATGTTACATAGGTAGGCAGCATACTAAATATCTGATCTAATTGGTCAACACACGATATTCCCCCTTGCCTGCTCATTAATGTCCTTAGGGCACAACAAAATCTTTTAAGCCTTCTCTCTCTTCTTGAGTTTGGCACTTTACACTCTCAACACCTTCTCGTACCTGAAGACGATAAGGAGGTCTCAGAGGGAGTTCACAACGCTCCCGTACCTGTGGAAATAGAGGTAGCTCACCACGCTCCCATTCCTAAGGGAGATCTCAGAGAAAGTTCACAATGCTCCTGTACCAGAAGGGGATAGAGGGAGGTCTCAGAGCAAGCTCACCATTCTTCCGTATCTGAGGAAATGAAGGGAGCTCAACACATTTGGTACTATGGAAGTGGAGGAAGATCTCAGAGGTAGCTCAGCACGCTCCCGTACCTGAGTGAATAGAGGGAGGTCTCATAGGGTGCTCACAATGCCTGAGGGGGATGAGAGGATCTTGTTGGATGGAAACCTGAGAAAGACTGACTACTGGAGCTGACCACATCTCCAACTACGTTTACCCCTACTAAGTGTTTAATCTTAGTAAGTTCTTATTAGTATCAATAAAGTAAGGTCTTATATAGTAATATCAATTACGTAATACTACAGATGTTAAACTGTTGATATGTTTAAAGTAAAATACCAGAAGTGTTATTCACATAAGTTTTTATTTCTTTGGAGATTGTATTATATTTTATAACTTAAATTACTCTTAAAACTTACCTTTTTGTTTTCTGTGGTAAATTCAAATTTTAAATCAAGATTATCTTCCTTTGAATCTCGATGCTGAAAAGCAAAAAGTACCAAATTACAAAATAATAATCACTGAACATATATATAATCAAATGAAATTATGAACATACACAACAAATTATATTATTAATTTTATATAAATAACACTAATTATTTTAACAAATTTGTAACGTGAAGTGATAACACAGTGGAATGAAGGGGACTGTGGAAAGTTCAGGTTAGCCCCGAGTCTTGCATACGTTATCCAATAGATTACATAGACTCCAAACTATTAATAACCTATTATCTAACAGATTTTACAAAATTATTAAATTTAATCAATATTAAGAAGTTGAAGTTTATAAGACGACTAACTTAGAACACAATTAACTTAGACACAAACATTTTTAGAATTTATATAATTGGATTGCAAGGTGTATTTATATTTAATAAAGTTATTTAACTTTCTAAATGTATCTAGTTCTTTATGGTTTATCATCAATAACTACCAATATCATTCAATATATTTATTTTAATACAATTTGAATAAATGTTAAACTTGTTATAGTCGACATAACGCTACTGACGATATTATTTTAGCATCAAGTAATCTCATCTGCATTGTTATATTACAAAAATTACACCTTGACAAAAAGAATACTCTTTAAAAAAACAACTGATAACTTTCTTCCCTTGCGTTAATAGGTTACAAATTTTGTACATTATTGCAACCTATTACTAAGATGTTGTGGAGCGTTGCAGACTATTAACACAATGTACTAGTCTGAAAACAGATCTTAAGGGGATTCCCTACTAAAAAATGACCATTAAAAAAAAAAATCTTTTTTTCCTGATTTTACAGTTATAGGTTTCAGAAAAATATAACATATGCCATAAAAGTTCTTTTATCAGTGTGAAAATTTTATTCAAAGCAGTGCGTGCACCTTCTTTTGGTCGAGTTGAACTAGTTGGACTAATAAGATTTTTAATTTTTTTAAAGTGGCCTAATTGCAAAGAAGGACAACAATGTTTATTATTAATTAGACTTTCAATGCCTCCAATAAGTAAGTAAAACATATCTTACTACAAAAACTGGTTGTGCAAGTTATTCCCCTCTATGGCTGCTAAAATAACTAATGGTATCTTTAAACGCGATTTCCCGCAACTTTTCAATATTGATATTTTTTACACAAAAGTTCTTATAACTTTTTAACTGCTAAAGCTACAGTGATGCAATTTTTACCACATCTTTAGTAGCTAATAATGCAACTTTTTGGGTGGTATTTTTATTCCTCTAGGACAAATGCATGAGTATTTTTTTATGTGTAAATCACAAATTTGTTTTTTATATATATATTTTTTGTAAGGTCATAACTACTAAACTTTTAGTGGTAAAAATATAACTACACCCAAAAAGTTAGTGCTTTTTATATACTTTAAAACATGATATCAAACAAGTTGGTTCAGTAGTAAAAAGGTTATAAGAGATTTAAAAAAACATATTTTTTGCCTAAAAAAACTTAAAAAGGTATGTAAATTTTTTTTTTGCCAATTCCTATAAGTGTAAACAATTTTTTAGGTTCTAGTGAATGTAAAAAAAGTGGTTCATAATTAAAAAAGGCCTATTATAGAAAACCCCTATTTTCAGTAGGGAATCCCCTTAAGATCTTGTAAGAACAAACTAAACTATATTTTTTGTGGGCATCTAAAAAATACTAAAACAAAAATGGTTATAGCTACAGATACTCTTGTTATACAAAATCAAGAGTTAATTTATAAATTAACAGATTAGATAATTTTTCAAAATTATTAAATAGAATAAATACTAGTGATCATATGAGGTTGTAACATTCATGTGACGTCACAATTTAGTATAGATGTAAAAAAGCTGTGTTAGCACAGAGTATAGATTGTTTTAGCCAAAATTAGAGCATTGAAATCTATGTGCTGACAGAAATGAGTGTTTTTATAGATCTATATTTGAACTTTTTTGGAATCATAGATGACATACTGTGTCATTGAAACTCTTTGGTTTTTATAAACGTGTTACATTGCAATATACTGCTCATTTTTTTTGTTAGGACTTAAAAATATAATATTTTCTGTAACAAAATAATAATGTAGTGTCAGTAGTTTAGTTGTTTAAATAATACAACGGAAATACAATTAGGTTAGTTAAATTATTCTAAACAAGCAAGAATATGTATCGTACATAAATTAAGTAGTAAAACTATCTGTTTTCTTGAAATTGTAACTGAAAATGAAAGGTCTGTATTGTAGGGGTAAACAAATCTATTGCAGCAATACGCAGCCTTTCCCCAATTAAGTGCATGAGCCAGCACTGGAATTGAATATTACCTTAAATTACAAGTGAAAAACATGGACCATGACCGGGATTGGTCCATGTATTTTCAGTTGTAATTTAATTAAATTAACCCTGGCTGAGGAAGTGTGAGCGGAAAAATTATTACAAATTAAAAATAATGATTATTAAAGTTTATATGATGTAGCTATCTGGTGCAACATAATTGAAAACACTTGAAGCTTGCAGAAATAATGACTATTAGAAATGTCGTTGTTCAGCTCAGTTGGAAATTGATAAAACGCTGAGCTTAAAGTCTACAATTTGAAACTGTTCCTTTTCTTGTTTAATACTATTAGTCGTAACCATGACATTATAAAGAGCCGTCAGGTACCAAAAGGCCCTTCTTATAAAGCACCCTATAACTTAAAAAAATAGATCAATGAACATCTTTCGTAATTTTCAGATATATTGATGAGAGATTTAAAACAGTTTTAAGTATGTTTTTAACCCATCTAGCTGGCTGATCCCCACAATTAACTCGAGCATACAGTCTTTCAGAGCCAGAATCCAACAACTTTCATTCGACCATAGCAACTCTTCCCCCAAACAGTTCCCTCGATTAACACTACGCCTCCATGGATCTGGATCACTCCAGCAATATACACAGACAGGTGGTTTAACCAAGCAAGACAGTGAGTGCATTGCACTTAAGACAGGCCGCACTGGAAACAATCTACACTGAACACCGAAACTTTTTACAAATCTATACTGATGGGTCTCACAATCCGGAAAATCTCCAATCGGGATCAGGTGTCTACATCCCAGAGATGGAATATAGTTTCTACGTCTCTTCGGTCAGCAGCTTGAGCATGGAGACTGAACTTCTGACCATTCTTGCTGCTCTCCAACACTGTGACAAATTACCCAAAGAACAGATTTGCATCCTTACAGACTCCAGGGAAGTCTTCTTTACAATAAGCAAGGTATAAACTGTCTCCCTACTATATACAATATACAAACATATAAAACCATTCACTTCCAATGGATCCCTGGGCACAGTGACATACGAGGCAATGAGGAGGCCGACAGAATAGCGAGCATTACTCTTCATTAACATCCAAAGCCACGGCACGCACCTGTTCTAACTGCTGGCATTCTGGAGGCGAAACGCTTTCTCAGACTGAAATGGATTGACATGTGGAAGAATGATACAACCGGCAGAGGACTGTTCAACTTGCTGAAATGGTCAATTGATCTGGAGATATACAGGAACCACAATAGGCAGACCCAAACTTTCATCTCCCGATCCAGAACCGGACACATCATCACCGAGGAATACCTGTACCGTTTCGGTATGACGGACTCACCTCTATGCACTAGATGTGGACAGAGGAGCGAGAGCCTGGAACATGTGGTCCTTGAGTGTACCCGTGGGGATGGGGAAATCATAGAGGAAATGCTGAGACAACTTCAGGGTGACAATGCCACGCGGGTTCTTTTGTCATCCATACTCACGTCCACAAAACTTGTGCAACATGCTGCCCATCTGTATAGAAGACATCATGCAATCGGAGCTGAGGTTGGACGCACGTAGTAAGAAATAAGTATGTTTTCATTTATGTTTCATTCAATAGTTGTATTCTAAATTATTAAGTTAATGCTTTCATAAGAAGTACAACAACATTACATAATATGTTTTATTATTTTAAATGAATATCAAAATATTAAATAAACTAAAATTATAATAATGAAAAAGGGATTTGGTTGGAAATATAGTATACATCTTTTTAGAACTCTGCCACTTTATTTTTGGGAAAAGAAAAAAATTATTTGAGAAACATATCTAACTAAGCCTACAGAGAATGAACGGCTAAATTTCAAGTTTGTAGAATTTCACCTGTCTTCAATATGTCAACTCTAAAAATTTTGTGGGTCATGTTTTATACAACTTGGTGCAGAATTAAAAAATAATGCTCTCAAGGATAGGAGGACTCACCTCAACTTAACATACATTATTTTCCTATTAAAGTAGAACTCATCTAACCGGTCTGGTTGGGACCGAGACCCTGGCCGATTACCTGTTTGGCCGGTTGATCCGAGGTTCGAGTAATAGACTTTTGCTCAAAAATAATGTACATATTTCATAAATAAACACGCAAATAAGACGTTATTGCAACTCATTTTATTGTATGTAGATACATACAGGAACAAACACCGACAAATTGAACACTTTAACCTTACAAAAACTTTGAAAACTGAATTTACATATACATGTACTGTATCATTGTTTTAAAAAATCAGTTATTTTTTTTCTGTTCTTTAACTTTCAAAGAATTTTTTTAAAAGCCAAGTCTCTCCATTTTCGTACGTTCATCACGTCTAATGCCGTTGAATCTTTTTGCTGCTTAACATATCACTCAATATGATTACAAATATTACATTTGGCTCCCACGAAATTCAGTAAAGGTTTCGAAAAAGCAACAGATGAAGCAAAAGAGACAAACGATGCCGCTTTGTCAATTGATTCTAAGAAAAAATACAGTTGCCGGGGAAGCAAACTCATCTGCCCCTCTCCTGTTCTGCCTGCCACAACACTAACATATTGCGCACCTAATGTTGCGTCACCCCGCTTTATTTTCCAGGAAATGTCCGTCAAACAATCTATGTTTGACACTTCAGCCAGTTGCGGTAATTTAATCTGTAAGAGAAAAAACTCTGTTGTTCCATGGGATAGGCCGGTTAAGAGGGGTTCTACTGTATAGGAAGTCAACAAGATTGTATAAAGTCATTTTGTAGCAAATATAATACAGTTGGAAATTATAGCTAGATCACTACGTAAACAAATTCACATTGAACACAGCTTACCACAAATAAACTATCATGGCATACAGCGGCTGATGTTTTCAAGTTTCGAGAGTTCAGCACCTGAAATAAATTTCAGTTTTAGAAAAATATGCAATGAAAAGCTATAAATAAGTAGGTTGTCAAATAATTAGGCATCTTATAACAATATTAGAGGATTGTTTCGTTGTGATAATGGCAATATAGTGATAACGACTCGCAAGTAGTACAATTGGGATTATGAGGTAAGGGCAACAGCTCAAATCAATAAGATTTTTTGTTTATATATCTCGTTACTTAGCTAACAATACCACCTAACTAACATTTCAGTAACTTTTCAGGAGTGACAAAAAACTGCTTATTTTCAAATACATATATTGTGTATTTAAAATAATGGTCTTTTTTTAACATTTTGGATACTTTTTACTATCGAAGAAAAGAAATCTAAGTTACTAAATTTACGTTAGTTAGGCGATATTGGTTCTTTGAATGTTAACGAATTACTGATAGGGTATTAGCCTGTAAATAATTGTTGTTAGTCGGTATTGTATTCATAGAACCTTAGTGGTTTGGCGGTTTTCTAAAAAAAGCTCTGTAGATAGACGGTATTGTTTCTTGGCAGTCTGCTTTGGGTATTTAGGTGGTTTTGTTTTAGTGCAATTTATTGCTATCTCTAGTATTTTTTCCATAAACATTGTACTAGTCGAGGCAAAACATCCGGCAGGAAGCATTGGAACCAAAAATTAAATTTTGTTATAAATGTCAGTTAGGTAATATTTTTTCTAAGGGACAATATAATTATATATAATACGTTGGGCCTAGCATTTTGGTCAAAAACTGGAATCCAACTAGCACTGACTTTTCTGAAATAAGGATGGAATAAGGACTGCCATAACAATTTCATCAACAGCTGGTTACCTTCGATAAGGTCACAACAAACTGCATGGTAGATCATCCCTTTTACTTTCCACATTCTATCATCCACCCTTAAACTTGCTGGCTTCCTAATAAAAATAGTATTCCTTAGAGCATTTTGATTCTTAGGAACCCCCTAACAAAAATATATGATTATACAATGGCACACAGGTGGCACCTCATGGAATATTGAAGCTGACCATTCTATAAACTAGTCTAGCTTATGCAAAACTACGGGACTCTGAGATTAAAGTTAAACGTTTCAGAATTTTAGATGAAAAGCTCCACCAAAGAAAAAGGTAGGGAGGATTTGATATAAATTGTTACGCATAGCTAAACAAGAAGCTTG
>JAGFPH010008548.1:0-13739 GCA_018207615.1 Philaenus spumarius
AAATGGTGGATTGTGTTACTGAAAACTTGAATAGTATGACACAGCTTTATATTTATAAAATAAAGGTGGTTTGGAGGAGAAATGACATTTAGGTACTTTCTCCGAAATAAAATTGTATTTTGATATCACAAATTGAAGATATTCGCATTCATTTACGTTCTACAATCTCATTGAATACTAAGCAATAATTATTTATTATATTTATTGAAGTGTAAACTTCTATAGGCGCACCTCGTACAAAAATTGCGGGCGGTGAATCGGATTTTACCGTCAAGCTTTTTCCGTCACGCGTCACCCTCTACTATATATATAGTACACATGTGTATATAGCAGAGTATATAGTTTACTTGGTAATACATCTGAAATGGACATTGTGCTTCTACATTTCGTATCTTGTGTTAAAATAGTTTCCTTGGTAATACATCTGAAATGAACATTGTGCTTCCTCATTTTTTGTAAATTGTGTTAGTTTATTTGTTATTACCTCTGAAATTGGCATTGTGCTTCTACATTTCGTAACTTGTGTTAAAATAGTGTACTTGGTAATACCTGTGAAATGGACATTGTAATTCCTCATTTCGTAGGCTGTTTTGAGACAGTTTACTTGGAAATACCTCTGAAATGGACATTGTGCTTCTACATTTCGTAAGTTGTGTTGAAATAGTTTACTCGGTAGCGTTAAAATACTCAAATTGCACATTAAACCAATATAACCAACGATTTGTATTCATTAGTTGTCACTTCTGTCGGCAGTCCCGCGACTGCTTTCTTTTTTCCTCCGCCTTCTTCTCAAAGACATACGTCTTGGCATATGTCCTGTGAAGGCTTCTTCGAGACAGCGGTACTTGCTGAAGAAGTCTAGCGGGGACTAAACGTACGACAAAAATTGTCAACAGCACTTATCATTTCGGCATTACTTGACGGCTGCTTTGGAAATAATTCTTGAAACTCTACGGCAGCTTGCTTCACACTTGAACCACGGGAAATAACTGTTCCGTATGAGCGAAAATAGTGTTTTCCGATCAAAACTTTCTCTGGCGTGTTAAGAACCGTTACAACGTTGTCTAACCTCAAAAACAAATTATACTTCGTCAGATATTCAATGACCTCTCAGATGCGCTGGAGGGAGGGAAGAATTTAGGCAAGCGGGGACGCCGTCAGCTGGAGCTGGAGGGATACCACACACAGACAATATATATTTATTGGAATATTTCATTCTCTTCCAGACCGAAGTATTCAGAGCACGGCAACATACTGAGCCTTTCTGACCCCCACCACTCGAATCAACTCCGAGTCTACTGCGCATTTCAAGGCCGTGGGTCATGCTAGACCTTCTCTAGTATGATAATAAGCAACGTGGTCTCGCAACATGTAATCAGCTGTTCTAAAACGAAATCACAGCTGCTTTATTTTCAGTTATGTTTATTTTAGAGCATACCGTAAAACAATTCGTACTGCTACAGGCTGGGCCTAACCTAAAATGTTGGCCGAATCAGCTGTTAAAACTCGCATTTTATATATATGTTGTTAGTGATAATAAACATGGAATAAGGTATAACCTAATTTTATTTATACACATGTTTATTCTTCACTTTTCACATGAAACATTTTAATCAGTATTTTTCAATAAACTCCTCCTCTTGTAAGATTCTACGTTGAAACTGCGAATGTTTATCTTAAAATCTTCTTTTTGTCTGCAAAACATTTTGTTGTGTATGATAATCAGGGTTCACTTAATCGTTTACCCATATTGTGCGACAGTCAAATTTATAAAATAAATTGATGTACAGCCTCAAATCACTAAAATCCCCACATCCACATGAGTGCAGCCGGTGCAATACATGTTGAAATTACAGATTCAATCGGAAGAGTAAACCTAAACCTCTGTTTTAATTAAGCTCAGAGTCGGAAATAGCAACGGCCCTGTTGTAGGCCGTATAACGGAAATAATTACACCGATTTCCGCCAGATAGGGTCGCAGTCGATCGTGTAGCTTTACTAAATTAAGGTTTTCGAAATCCTCCCTTGAAGTGGACTCATTTAAAAGGCTAAGTAAGCAGTTTGTAAACATTGACTGCTTCGAAATTTATTAATTAATTTTTTCGGACTTATCTAAAGTAACAATAAAAATAAATCTAGAACGTTGATCTACCTGTTAGAGTTACGCGATGAAGTAATCAAGTTAGGGTTAACGGAGTGGCGCCGTTGCAGGTTCCACTTAATTCAGATTTTACAGAGTCTTATAATATTGTATACAATTATCTTTAACTTAGCTACCTACTGTATTATTCTTCATCCGATTGTTTCGACAGTTACACCATCCGATAGGGAATCAAAATGGCTACAAAAAGGTGAGGAGATATTTTTTCTTAAAACGTACAGGTTTTTGGTAACTTAGGTTTTAAATGTTCAAACGGTCTCCATTTGGAAACGCAATATTGGATATAATCGGTTATTTTACTTACAATAGATCTTTGTTAGGTGTAACTTAATGTCAAGTTTGAACTAAATCGGTAAAACATTTCTATAGGTATGAATAATTTTGTTAAAAAACAAAATGGCGGATATCTGGAACACGAAGCTTTTTCGGGCCTATGTTTATATGAACTTTTTCTTTTTCTTATTCTTAGCTTCAGAGAGATTGCCGCACAGTTCTGAATCGCCCTGTATATAATTTTTCTTAACGAGTGTATGCCACTGAAATCCGCCTAAACGGCTGGACCAATTTTGATGAAATTTTGTGTGTGTTTGAGTGGGTCCCTGGATGGTTTAGATTCACAATCGGAAGGGGTTGAAATGGGGTTGCTACCCCTATAAAAGAAATATAAATTAAACCAGCTTTCTACAAGCTATAAAGCTGAAATTATGTAATATTACTTTTATGGGATATACAAAACTATTTACGATTTGATTACCTAAGTCAAAGGGATGAAATGGAATAACTACCCTTAAAATTAAATAGTAATCTACTTAATTTTTCCATATTCTCAAAAAATACTCAACTAATTTTAATAAAATTTCACAATTTACACATATTATAGTACCAGGATTTTTTTAGAGAATATAGTTACTACAAACAAAAAGATTTAAATGGGGTAGCACTAAATTCCTACAAACTATAGGCTACATCTAACATTTTTAATATTATTCTTAATTGATATATAAAAAACATTAGCAATTCGATTACTCAACTCAAAGGGATGAAATGGGTTAACCACCCTTAAAATTAAATCAACCAATAGCGGACCATTCCCAGGTAGAATATTGTACGTATACATTTATATCTATTTCATACCCTATATCTGTATATGTTTATGAAAATTAGTAACAAGATGTGGCGCCGAGCGTAGTAATGCAATCGCATCATATTTTAGCAAGTATATTGAAAAGTAATTAGGTGCTACTATGTTTTCAAATGATAGCAATAATTTTGTATTAGTATTTACATTCATTGTTTGGAGTTTACAGAAATGTTAATAAGATTGAACATTATAATTACAGTCTAGAGCTTCTTTTTGCTAATAGGTTTGGCACCTTTGCGCAATAACACGATGAGGTGTGCTTGCAATTTTACCCCAAACTTAAACTTGTGTACATATTTTTTCAAATAGTTTCTATATTTAAACATTAACTCAAAAAACTAGTTCTACTAATGGTATGCAATTTTAGTTTTCAGGTTTACTTTTAATAAGTCTTCATTAGTTATACAACCATATTTTATTTTTACGATCAATTTGAATTTTAAGTTCGTCCTTTTTCTAAATTCAGATAGCCGAGGCATATTCTAAACTTTTTTCCACCATATTTACAGGAACCTTTAAACAGCCTAATTGTTATTAAACAAAATATAAACATTTCGTTTGTTTTATCCTATTACTTTCAATTAGCAATTCTTGTATCTATCTTTGTATCTGTCGCGAATCTCGAAAACGGCTCTAACGATTTTGATGAAGATTTGCATACAAGGGTTATTTGACGTCAGAAATCGAATGCGCTAGGTCTTATGTCTTCAAAAACGCGCATAAAGTCTAAAAAGTGCGTATAAAATTTAAAATCTGAACTTTTTTATACCATCTTTCAAGTCACTTAGAAGGCGAATAGGTACATCTTTTTATACCTCCTTCAAAGTCACTAAATATTCGGATAGATACATTATAGATACAATCCAGATGTTAAAAATACTGAACGATGCTCGTTCACGCAGGTACAAACGAGCCAAAGATTAGCGAGAGCCTTTAGAGAGTTTTCCAACGGCGAGCGAAGCGAAGCAGCCATCTGAGGCCGTAGGCCGAGGCGGGGTTGGGACGCGAAGCATCCAGGGGCAGAGCCCCTAGTATATCTTAAATATTGAGAAAACTACAGACGGGACAAGATTGTAAACAAAAATTTCCGACGGTCTTATAACGGAACCTCCAAGACCATGTAGGGATAAATATATTTCAAGACAGGAGTTGTTTGTTTTATCAAAACGAAGTCGTTACCAGAGCCAATTCAGACAATGATATTCGGATAGATATATTTACTTCAGGAAGTAGGTTGACTCGATAAATAAAGGAGGTCACTCAGAAATGTGCACAATGCAGAAGTGATGGAGCTATCAGTCTTGATCGGCTAACCGCGGGAATGTGCCGGATAAATTCCCTCGTCCGATAATTGCCCGTCAGTTGACTGGTTACAGATACAATTTACAAACATTTTGCTTTAATGAATGTAGACATATTTGTATAAATGTGTACACAACCAGTAAGCCCTCGTGAAAAATCAAAGGCTGATTAATTAGAAACATATCAGAAATACATCATTAAAAAAAATCTATTTATTTTAAAAACAACATCAAGGCCTACTTATCTAGGCCTACCTAACGAGGCTGACGGGGATTTTTATCTCGGTAAATGTATACAATAATAAGGATTATAAAACTGTAGGCCTATTATTTTTTTAAACATTTTTATTTACTTAAATTATTATATATTTAAAGAAAGATAAAAATACTAGAGGGATTCATGCAACCTGTGCTAAATGCTTAATGTGTTATCATGTTAAATTGCTATTTGCTAAAGTAAGGTTACCCTTAACTTTTATTTTTTTTATTATTCTTGCATTTCTGTTGCCGTAGGTCAGCTGAGGGTCGAATAGTAATTTTTGCGCCGAAACTATTTTAGATAAAATTAGGCCTCATTTTCTGCATGTTTTGGAAACATATTTTGTGTTGTCGTGGAGTAGACATGGCGAGAGGATATCCCCAACATGGGCTCTTATGATACTACGTTTTTTGCACCGAGTTGCGACAGATGATGACGCCGTCTTGTTTTTGATGACGTAATATGCACATACTTCCGACTCCTGGGTTTTTGCACCGAGTTGTACGACGCCATCTTGATGACGTAATATGCACCGACTTCCGTCTCCTGGGTTTTTGCACCGAGTTGTGACAACGCCATCTTGATGACGTAATATGCAGCGACTTCCGATTCCTGGGTTGTTGCACCGAGTTGTGACGATGAGATCTTGATGACGTAATATGCCCCGACTTACGACTGGGTTTTTTGCACCGAGTTGCGACAGATGACGACGCCATCTTGTGACATTGAGGTGGTATTACACTGGTTTTTGACGAATATAACATACTAGCTGAATACCCGTGCTTCGCTACAGGGTATTTGTTTTGTTTTTTTTTTCATCACTATGATTCATAACTAATTGTAATATTTTTCTTTCTTTTCCTTTCATCTATGATTTCAGGAAAAGAATTATAACATGTATTTTCAATTGGTTTGGTATTTATTGTTCACTGGCTGCCCGTCAATCGTCTTCGTATGTGTGCTGCATAAATTAAATCTATAAACAAATTAAAACATCAGAGCGAAGAGAGTCTTTCTTTTTCAGCCGCTTAATCTACATACTGGTAAATCACAGTCTTAGCTAGACTAGATGTTTGCAGATCACCCAGATACGTCTTTAATATGCGTCTGTATGGATCGGGATTGTTTTGATATTTTACGGGATCAGTTTACGTCTAAAATATTTTCTTAAAATTAATAAGTGACAAATTTCAGCTCTCTGGCTTTAAGGAAAGAATATCATTTAATATTTATTGTTTTTAGGGGTTGTTATTAAATTTTCAACCCTTAGCAGCACGTAACAAAATGTAAAACTGGTTTATTTTTCATATGTATTTTGTAAGAAATAAATGTACAAAATTTCAGCTCTCTAGCTTTAAGGAAAGTATAAAAATAAATATTTATTGTTTTTAGGGGTTGTTATCACATTTATATAACGTATAGCAGCACGTAACAAAATATAAAACTATTTTCTTTTTATACGTGTTTTGTAAGAAATAAATGTAGGCCTATAAAATTTCAGCTTGAATGTAAACAATTCAAATTTATTGTTTTAGGGGATGTTTCAACCCTTAAAGGCCAAATATTTTAATATCCTATATTAGTGCGCTTCTAGCGCCTATGAGCAATATGTGTACCAAATATTTCACGTTCCTTGGCGGTATTAAATTAATATTTATAGATATAGGGGTTTTTACTAAATTTCACCCCTTAGCAGAACGTGATAACACGTAAAACTGGTTTATCTTTGTATATGTATCATGTAAGACATAAATGTACAAAATTTCAGCTTTCTAGCTTTAAAATTATAACAAACAATGTTTATTGTTTTAGGGGTTGTTTCAACCCTTAAAGGCCAAATATTTTAAAATATTTTCTTAGTTCGCTTCTAGCCAATATGAGCAATATGTGTACCAAATTCACGTTCCTAAGCGGTATTCAATTAATATTTATAGTTTTAGGATTTGTTACCAATAGCAGCATTTCACCCCTTAGCATAACGTGACAAAATGTAAAAGTGGTTTATTTTTTGTAAGAAATAAATGTGCAAAATTTCAACTCTCTACCTTTAAGGAAAGTATAAAAATGTGTATTTATCGTTTTTAGGGGTTGTTATCACGTTTTACTTTTTATATGTATTGTGTAAAATTAAATGTACAAAATTTTAGTTTTCTAGCTTTAAGAAAAAATTATAACAAACAATACTTATTGTTTTAGGGGTTGTTTTGACCCTTACAGGTCTAATATTTTAAAATCCTTTCTTAATGAGCCTCTAGCCCGTATGAAAAATGCGTGTACCAAATTTCACGTTCTTAGGAGGTTGGGTTTTTGAGATATATAACATACAATATTTATAATTTTAGGGGTTCTTTCAACCCTTACAGGAAAAATATTTTAAAATCTTTTCTTAGTGCGCCTCTAACCCCCTATGACAAATACGTTTGTACCATATTTCATGTTTCTAGGCGGTAGGGTTTTTGAGATATATAACAAACAATACTTATCAAATTATAAATTGAAGGCAAAAATAAATGAACACTTCCACAATATATTCCGGTTATTATGTTTTGTTACGTGAGTGCGCGCACGGGGTCGTTCACCACCCCAGCGATAAAAACATCTGTTTTAGCTTCTTTTACTCAGTTTTTTTTTTTTTTTTTGTAACCATACTTATTTCGGCTGTAGAATAGGTAAACAATGTGTTTGCATGAAATTCACATTAATTTCACATTTTTTTTATTCGAATTACCTCAAAACTTAGTAGAGCGACCAAGCACAATCTTGCGTTGCGATAGGCCTACAAATATTTTGTCAACGGTAATTGTTTTGTATATTATGAACATTGTAAAACCACAGTTATATAAAGTTTTAAATACTTTATTGAATCATATATTTATTATATATTTTTTATACTTAAGCTTACGATGCAAATGTAGAGTGTGAAGCTCTGTCAGTTTCAAATTAATATAAATCAAACTACAGCGTAAATGTTTTATAATTCTAATATTTTTTTAAAATAATTTGCCAATAAACATTTTAACCCAAATATAATTTTGAGTTTTACAAATTTGTATCTAAGTTGTTGCTAGAATTATTTTCATACTGTTTGGTGAACTTAGCAATACATAATTTACAAATCTATTTCGGCCACATGTGCTAAAAACAACTGTACGTATTCAATCATTATTTACTAATCTATTTACACAAAAAACTATTTACAAATCTATTTCGGCTTTATATGCTAAAAACAACTATACGTATTCAGTATACAAAGTAACACTAGTGGGCACGCGGGGTAATAGACGACCCTGAACATACAACATTGGTAGTTAGCACGAGTACGCGCGCGGGGGCTAGAACGACCCAAGAGTGCAGAGTTCTGTTTGTCACGGATTGTACGCGTTTCTGGTTAAGGTTAGCGCAAAACTAACAGTTGCTAGGGATGACGCATGGACCACCCAGAAGGTAGCTAAAAGCACTACACTAATACCAACCAAAATGGGAAATATCACAAATTAAATTTCCTTGGGGTCGTTTCGGCCCCCGCACGCGCACTTAAGGGTTAAACATATGTGATTTTGCCCAGGTAAAAAGCGAAGTACGACGCGTGTTCAGTGAAAGAACTTTATAATACACATTGGCATGTAGCATTGTGGAATTATATGTGTACAGTGTACAGAAAATTAAGAATTAGGGAAAACAACACATTAAAAAGTAACAACTATACACAATTAGTACACAATTTTCAGTTACTACGTGTATTTTTTTTTAATTACGTAGTC
Source organism: Philaenus spumarius (assembly GCA_018207615.1). Classification (NCBI taxonomy): domain Eukaryota; kingdom Metazoa; phylum Arthropoda; class Insecta; order Hemiptera; family Aphrophoridae; genus Philaenus; species Philaenus spumarius. Next base: position 8,624 of record JAGFPH010008548.1, read on the forward strand.
TGAGAGACTACGCGTTACCAATTACGTATGTTTTACTATTCTAGGGTTTAGTCAGTTTCTGACATGATGGTTTGGCTTTGGGAAATAAATAAAGTGTCGGTTATAAAGTTGGGAGTGAAAGTTCGGATCCAAACCACGAGATGACGTCTTATTGCTCGCAAGCGACAGGGAGCGACGCAATTTATTATTTTTCTTTGAAATAGATTTAAATACATTTATCTGATCCGCTTTTATCGTTTACAGATTAGTTAGTTTACCGTTATTCAAGGACCACTACGAGAAGTAACCGAAACATATTTATAGTGCAGCGATATTTATTTAACGTATATGCCGAAAATTAATAGGCAATATAAAAAAAATGGAATTCAAGAAAATCAAGGAATAGAGATCTACTTTTGCAAACAACAAAAAGCAATAAAATTGTGTTACAACAAAGTACAGAGTAAACTGTACGCTCCACGGTTATCTAATATTGTAAAGAATCCGTAACAAAATATGCAAATATAGCTTCTGGAATTCAAATTTAGAACATAACCAGTATTGTATAAACTGTGAAATGTGTCCGAAGAACAGTTCATGTCGAGCCAAAGCCATGAAGGCACGAGCTACTGAACAATTTTATTATTTAAAATATAATAGGCCAGATAAATCTGTTATGCCTATGAATTGTTTAACTAAAAATCACAATTTTAAAATAGAAATCTCTATATTTTTGAAGAATTTTCCTACTTTTTTCATTGACATGGAGAATCTTACAGTTAACTTCTTAGCAAAAATCTTGTTTAAATTATTATAAAACTAGAGTCATTAAGCCTCGTCCACATTTGCAAAATGTCTGCCGACACTGTTTCTGATACAAGTTTCCGACTTGTTTTTCGTCCACACTAGCCATCCAGTGTTTGTCGAAATGGTGATTGAAGAGGACGTGGTTTTAGCTTGTGCGTGCTTTTAACTATCTGGACCATGTGGCTAATTTACCGAGGAAGAGGCGATGGTGGACCCGCAAGTTTTTTGTCTATTTCACTTAAGCTCACTTTGAAACAATCCGCTAACTCCTGTACAGTAACGCGTCGCGTTTTTTATTTCGATTTTTGTATTCCGCAAGAGTTACATTCCTCGACATTTGATTTGAATACAATTCCTCGATCAGTTTCGTCGTCAACTCTTCGTTCCACACGGCCATTACTACTACAAAAAACAATAATAAAATCTAAAACAACTACGGATTTCAGCGCGAATGAATCACCAGTCAACAGTTTACGATGCGCACTATGCGAGTCCCGACTGACGACTGCGCAGGACAGTTGCGGGTTGTATCCGGTCGCTTGTTAACAGATACGTCCACACATGCAGACTTGAGACAAAATACTTGTATTTTGTGTCCAGAAACACGCAGACTTGTCGGCCGACTAGATGGAAACACCGTGGAGACAGTCGGCTGACAATGTTTCGGCAGACGAGTCTGTGTAACGAACCCGCGCTGCCCGTCCGGCTCACCTGTGTCCGGCTCCTCCAGCGATGGCGTTTTCCCTGGTCGGGCTGCGCCTTCGGTTCTCGTGCGAGCCTACGCACGTTGTCCTGATGTCGCCTGCACTCGTAATACAGTGGAGCGTCGATAATCCGAACGACAATAATCCGAAACGTCAAAAATCCGAACGCGTTCTGAGACAGCCCATGCAAAAATTTCTTTTTCGTTTTCGCAAATTCCAATTATTGCGTCGTAAAAAATTTCACAAAAATCTTCATCGCAGTTTGACATTAATATCTATTTTTAAACACTTTTTAATACCTGCTCTCACACGCCCTCACAGCAGACTGGCTGTCAGTATTTTTACTGTCACGCTAATAAACTGCTTTAGCGCTAGCAATAAACATACAGAAAGTTTATTCATTTCTCTTTGTGTAATCATTATAACAGTGTTACGTACATACAGTAGTGTACTGTAGGCCTACAGTATTTTTTTATTTTTAGTTTGTGTTAACTAAAATGTACAAGTGATTTTTTAATTATGTACTGTACTATAATTGAGAGTTACTGTACAAGTGTAATCATGTTGGCCCTACTGTGTTTGTGCAGGTTTTTCTAAATCATATTATGTAAGTAGTCTTACATACTGTATTGTAATTACATTACTGCTTGTATTGTTTAACCACTTTAATCGATTAAAGGGCATGTATTTTAGCCTAAATGGCATTTTTTTCTTTTCAAAAATCCGAACAAATTGATAATCCGAGCCCCCCTCGGTCCCAATTAGTTCGGATTTTTGACGCTCTACTGTACATGTATCAGAATACAGGAACTCTGCCTGTCCTTTTCATCAGGATACAACCCGATGAAAACCCTGAGCAACCGGATACAACCCACATATCATTTGCGTCAGAAAATATTTCTAAAAATACCATGCATTATTATTATTTTAACTTTTTCATTATACTTAATTAGTATCCATTTTAAAATTTACTTTAAATTTAATATTAAAATATTTCAAAAATTAAAACTTTCAACTTTTTATAATAAAAAAAAAAAATAATAATAATAAACGGCATCAGGAAACTGACACATACTTTCTCCAGTAATGCGGGTGGTGCCATTTAATTTTTTACGAAAAGTACTATAACACACTCTACCTTTTCATCAATAGAATAATAATTCAAAATACCAATTTTTATTTTATTTTTAAGAGTAATTTTCCCATAAAAATCTATAAAATAACGGAAAAACCAAACTTTTCTCAAAATCGTTAGAGCAGTTTTTGAGAAAAGTTGATTTTTCCGTTATTTTAAGGGTTTTTATGGGAAAATAACCCTTTAAAAATCTAAAATTCACAAAAATGAAAAAAACGCCTGGAGATACGAGTCTGAGAGCAACCGCGTACGCGAGTAGACTCATAAATGGGGGGGAATTATGCTTGCCTAGAGAGTTATGCTTGGGGCCTTATGTGTTTAGAGTTAGTTTAGTTTAGTACGGGACCAGCATAGACGAACAACAACATACAACAATCCCCCTACATACAAACAAATTTGACCTTATTATAATACTAGTGGACCCGACAATGCTTCGCTATTGCTTTATTTAATTTTAAGGGTAGTTATCAAATTTCATTCTTTTGACTTAAGTTATTGAATTGCAAATGGTGTTTATGTCAACAATTTATATAAACAATTTATATAAACAATATTTTAAACAGCATATATGTAAGTAAATAGATATGTAACAACCGATGTTTGAATTGAATTATAATACAGTAAGCATTTTTCGTTGATTTTTGTTTGTGTTGTTTGGCAATCTAACCTAAAAAAGCTGTTTTGGTTTTTGAAGAATAATAACCCGATTATAAATTAGAGAAATTGGTTGCAAATAAAAGTGTTTTGGTTCATTGTAGGCCTAACCTAAAATTATGTTCAGTTTTTGATCCATAACAGTTGTTTTATTTATAATAATATGTAACAACCGATGTTTAAATTGAATTATAATATAGTAGGCCTAAGCATGTTTTATTGATTTTTGTTTGTGTTTGCTTTTAATTTGTAAATCTAATCTAAACATCTGGTGTGCACATCACACAACTTTCCTTACCAAAATAGATGCTGTATCAATTACCAAATTTTTCGAGCGAGAGATTGATGACACCATTTTCGAGTTAATAGGAGTATCCGTTTCGAAGAAAGCGGTACTAACTTCAAAACGGTTAATCCCACGACCTGATTTTGGTCTCAATCGATTTCTCACACCCAAAAATGTCAAGGTCTATACCAAACACAGCTAGTTTAAAAAAAGTCATTTTTGTCCCCAAAAGTGGCGTTTTTGGGGTCAATTTTTGAAAAAATGGAAAACGTTGAGTGGAGTATCTTTTTTGACATTCTTTTGGACGCTGAATCGAATGAGACCATTTTCAAGTCGATAGGACCAGCCATTTCGGAGATACAAACAAAATAACTTGCGTTTTTGTAATAACGTTTTTCAACGAATTTTTAAGGGTATATAGCGTACATAGCGTGTTAAGGGGGTCTGAGTAGAGTATGTTAGCAAAGTTTAATCAAAATCGTTAGAGGGGTTTGGAGTAAATACCAAAAATGTGCTAAAAACTGGTCCCACGGTAAGACACCACCTCCGATTTGCTTAAAATTTACATGGGTTTAATTGTTTACGTGTTTGAAGATATCCTGTAAATTTCAGTTCGATCCGTCCAGCCGTTTGCCCTGTGCACTCCGGACATACACACACACACAGACAGACCAATTGCCAAAAATGCATTTTTTGGACTCAGGGGGCCTTGAAACGTAAAGATATTATGAAAACTCGACATCGAATTTTTGGGTCGATCGCAATACTTACCTTACCTAGTATAGGGTAAGGAAAGTAAAAAGCTATTGGTTTTGAAGAATAATAAACTGATTATAAATTTGCTAAAGTTGCTATGGTAATGAATGTAAACAAACATGTGTTACTAAGCATTTTATACGAACAGCTGTTTTTGAGCGCTATGGTCTTGAGTCCATACAAAAGAGGCTGTTTAGTTTTTTCCAAATTTGAAACTTTTTCGGGAAACTTTTCAAATTTTTCTTTATATAAAAACCTAGTTCGGACTATTACGAACATTTTAAAACAAAAAATTGCCAAATTGGTCCAGCAGTTCTCAATTGATGCGATTTCAAAGAAACAGCAATTCATTTTTATTATATAGAGATTAGTATAGATATGTAACAACCGATGTGTCAATTAAATTATAAAAAAAAAAAAAATAAAACAATTTTAAATTTGATACGTTTGTGGCTGTGTCAATGAACCTAAGCAAACATTTGTTGTTAATCTATTGATCCGAACAGCTGTTTTGTCCAAGTTTTCATTTTGCAAAATCATTTCTATGACGCCATAGGAATATACCTATAAATTTTCGTATTTGTATCTCAAGTAGTTTTTGTTCTATTTTGATTCCATGTCAGTCATTCAGTGAGAACAAAGCCACTTACACACATATAAATAAATAAATAAATATATATATATATATGTCTATTTCTTATACTTCCCTTAGTCTGTAATAAGCTGCCTTGTCTCTGCCGCCCCACTAGTCAGCAAGACTCAATAAATAATTTGTAGAATTTTATAAATATCGTG
>JAGFPH010008548.1:13749-54604 GCA_018207615.1 Philaenus spumarius
CTTTTAAAATTATATTGCACTGAAAACAGCTGTTTTCTATAAAGTGTTCGTAGACAAGTCCTTATTTTCTGTGCAGTAAAGTAATGCACCAATTTATATTATAATTTGATTAAAAGTCGTACATTTACTATAGTACATTCTGTAACATTATTGGTCTCAAATGAAACCCCACTTACTAAATAAACTAAGGAATTTTTTTTTAAAATTATATTGCACCGAAAACAGCTTTTATCTATAGGTACCTGTTTGTAGACAAGTCCATATTTTCCTTGCAGTAAATTTTTCGGTGCATCAGCTGATTTTACAGTGCACCAGCTGATTTTACAGTGCACCGGCTGATTTTACAAATAAGAATACACATATCAATTTTATGTAAACTGCTGATTGATTTTGTTAATAAAAATATAACAGAAAAATCAAACAAGTTTTAATTGTGTGTGTTTTTTTTATAAAAAGATATTGTGATTAAAAGTATGAAACTCAAAAAGATGTTACTTTTTCCGTGTAGTGTAATGAAAAATATCGTACGTAACTGCGCTTCGCGAGGGGGTACTATCTTGCTCGCACGGAAATCGCCTATTTACCGGACTTGTAACGTAATACAGATCTACTATTGTGGCGTTGAGTGTACCAAGTGGACTAACCAAAAAAATTGTATTTCAAATGTACGACTAAAATAATTCTAAAAACGCAATCCATGCAGGGTTGACCAAAAGTCTAGAATATATTTAATAATTCGAAAATATGAACCAAAAATTATTGAAACTTTGTCTAAGTTTTGTCCCTGTAACCAATAGTTTGACGTTTTGTACTTGTTTTTGTGACCAATTAGGAAGACTTAATTTTTGTTTAATGTAAGCCTAGGATTTCGATGACTTAGATTTTGACGCATGCGCAGTAGAGCCAGTGTTTTTGCTTGAATGGCAGGAGTTTTTGTACGTAATAGAGATCTAATATTGTGGCGTTGAGTGTACAAGTGGACTAACCAAAAAAATTTTATTTCAAATGTACGACTAAAATAATTCTAAAAACACAATCTATGCAGGGTTGACCAAAAGTCTAGAATATATTTAATAATTCGAAAATATTAACCAGAACGTATTGAAACTTTGTTTAAGTTTTGTCTCTGTAACCAATAGTTTGACGTATTGTACTTGTTTTTGTGACCAATTAGGAAGACTTAATTTTTTTAATGAAGGAGGGTATCGATGACTTCGATTTTGACGCATGCGCAGTAGAGCCAGAGTTTTTGCGTGAATAACAGGAGTTTTTGTACGTAATAGAGATATTACCATTTTAACTCTGTAAATGGAGTAAAACAGTTCGGACGTAAACCGGGGAGGTGTTCAGCTTTACTTGCCCTAAGAAATCAAAGCCTTCCTTGTGCACTTTCTTTAATCCTACAAATGGCAGACAACACTATAGAGTCGTCTCAGCGAGCCTAGACAGCACTTTTGTAACGTCTGATTGTAATGAATATTTTACCCACTAAAAAAATCATCTAATCGCAATAAAACAAAAACTGTTGGAAAGGAAATGATTGAAATTGAAATTTTTGTATTTACAAATTTGTTCTAAAACGTAGTATATTTACATATATGTAACCATCTTTTTAAAATTGTAGTTTTATAAATCAATTGATGGGGCTCAAAAAAGCAATACGAAATTACACAAATATGTCAATTCTCTTAGGCTCAATATCGCTCGACAAAAATATTTCGACAATAATATAAAGGCACCTTTAGATTCGTCAAGTTTTTAATTTTCTAAAACTGCTTTCCAATCAGACATCACTCTTATAGTTTCGAAAATATAAAGTTTCTGTAAACTCTTGCAATTGGACAGTTTTCAGGACCAATGAAACAGCACATTTTGGATTTGACATTTTATCTCTTACATTTACATATATTTGTATAGAGAAAAGTTCAATCTTCCGTTTCGGGTAAAGCAAACCACATTTACTCTAACGGTTATATTCGTACAGTCCTGGGAAATACAGACAAGTGGGAAATTTAAAACTCGTCTTTCTCACGCTTTGGAAGTGACCGTTGTTACGGCTTTCCACACGGTACCTTGTATAGGATTCGTGCGCGACAAGTTTCCATTTGTTTGATCTCATTTTGTGATTCAAGTAAGGCTAAGGCAAATACTTGTATGAAACAATAACTTACAAGTATACAGTTTAATTCTTTGATTTATTCACTTTGTTATAATAATATTTCATTTTTGGGCAAATTATTATTCCTAAATTACTATTCAAACTAGGCCTAGTATTGTTAGCAGTCTTGTAGTAGGAACATAAAACCAGTTGTTTTTAAAATAAGAAATTTGAAATAGATATAAATTTTCATACAGTTATAATTAGAACCAAATTACAAAACTTTTGAACATTTTGAAAAAAATTACAAAAAATGTTTACTACTTTTATGTAGGCCTAAAGTTGAACTTCTTCCTTTCGCTACTGAACATGTTTTGTTTGTTGAGCTAATAACTTGGTAAATTTTACATCAATACATTTTTTACTCGCATATATGAATTCATTGAACCTTTCTCTACAAAAAAGCTCTGGAACACTTTTGGATTAGGATGTAACTACTATATTTGAAAAAATGCTTGCAAACGCCAAACATCCATTTTAATTAACACTACCGCTTTTAGGGTTAATTGAACCTTCATTATTGACCGACCTTTTGAATAATGAAGCCACACATCTTTTAAAGATAGAAGAGCGAGAAGCTATTGTTGTGGGCAGTTTAAACGATCAATAAGAGGAGGGAACTCTGGTGCGTGATATAAAACTGGAATACATACACGCACCTGTACTGAACTCCTTGATTAATAATACACAAAAGAAAACTCTCTCCATTCTATAGTGTGAAAAAAGGATGTAAGTTTATTTTTTATTAAGATTTATTTCCGCATCCGATGTTGATGAAACATTTGCAGATGTGAATAAGAGTTGAATAACATTTACATCATGATATTATAAATTGTGGAAAATTTGAATACTATTAGAATTATATTAAATGGGTTGTGAAAGTGATTTGGATATTAAATTGATCGAAGAGCTGATTGGAGTCATGTGTAAACTGTAAAGGTTTGGTCAATGAGCAAAACAAGAAATCTGGTTGCCAAGGAAATTAATTAAATGAAAAATATAAACATCCTGGAACCTTCATGGTTAAAAATATCTACTAATAAAGATTTATTAAGTAAAACTATAATAATGGAAAATGATTTAATGTTTCATGATGATATAAAAAGAAGAACATAATCATATAGTCATAGATAAAAAGCAATATTGGTAATTGAATAAAATATCTAAATAATTGTGAGTAAATAGAACCATATAAAACATTAATAGGTTGTAAAGTTTAAATTCGTTAGTGTTACTAGAGTTACTGTGAGATTGGATTTATAAATATAATTATCAACAATATTTGAACTTAATCAATTGATGAATAGAATTTTTTTTAAAATAGTTATGACCTAAAATTATGAATTAATTATTATATTACAATTACTATACAACAAGTCCGAACTATAACACGATCTAATATTATATATATTTATGATTTTTATAAAATTAAATTTTTTAAATTACTATAAATTAAATTTGATGTATTTTTAATTTATAATAAATGTTTTTTTATAGTAAAGGTAATTGTATTAGCACAGGAAATAGTTGTATTTTTACAACATCTATACTTATAAAAGCCAAATACCATTGACTCATCACAGTTTCTAAAAAACCACGAGGCCTACAAATATAAAATTTGGCATTAATACTCTTTATAGGCTCTAGACGCGCAATAAGAAAGAGTTTCCGAAAATTCGAAATTTTAGGGGGGTTTTGGGGGTCAAAGTTACTAAAAATCTCCATAAGAAATACATAGTGTAATATATTTATTGATATAATATATTTTTTGTTAATGGGGGAGGGTCAAAGTTACTATAAATCCCCATAAGAAAAATAGTGTAATATATTTATTGATATAATCTATTTTTTGTTAATATACATTTAACTTTGATTTGTCTATCCGTGCAAAGCCGGGTCGGGCCAGCTAGTGTATCCATAATCATTTAAAAAAATGTGGCTAAACTGTTTAAAATAAATCAAAACAGTAAGCGGATGTTTTGTTGACAGTACAAAGACCAACAAAAGGTATCGCGTAAGTGGATATATATACGGGATGTTTAAAAAATGTACACTAATAATTCACCTGCATGTTTATTGCATCGGTTAAAGTAACCATAGGTTCTAAAATGCTCGGTTTTCCGTACAAACGCCATTTTTGTACTAAAGAACTTGTATCTCTGGAACTGTTTAACCGATTGATTTGAAAATGAGCACGGTTCTTAATTACGTAAACACCAAATTATAAAAAAAAATCCGTTTAATCCAACTCACCTTTTAAAAATAGCGGCCATTTAAATATTGTAAATAATAATAACCGAATAATAGAAAATTTTTATAAAAAAACGTCAAGAGTACATTTTCGTACCCTGTGTGGTTTCCCAACTGTCAAAATATCGGACAAGGCATAACAGTGAAATAGCGTCCAATTTAATTAATTGGCCTTGCATATTAATTATTGCCTACACTTGGATGTTAAAGCCGCGTTTACACAGGAGTTGTCAACATGTTGCCAACTAGTTGAGGCAACTTGTTGCCGGTTTTAAGAAAATGTTGACATTTGTTGGTTGTTGTCAAAAATTTCGTTTCCCGTCAGTTGTCGGTAAATATCAAATAAAGTTGACAACGAAGTGTTGTCAACATGTTGACGCACGCTAAAAGACGAGCGCAACTTGTTGGCAACAAGTTGACATTTTTCTCCGTTTCGACTCCGCGCGACCGACAGTCGCGTCATCACAGTTTAGTTGATAGCATTGGCCTTAAGGAGGCTTGCCGCGCTAATACCTGACCTAATTACATCGGCTCCTATTCACTACCACATTGAATATATCCTTGTCTCAGTGTTTAATTCAAGATCCAAATTTCTTCATTTCAGTAACGTACCTCATGTTTAAGTAAACTACATTACATATTCCTAATAACTAGTTTAAACGAGTTTTATGATGTTGTGATGTTTTTATGCTGGCTACTAGCGCAAGATCTTCATTTGAATAGCATGGGCAAACAAAATGCTATCAAAACTGTAAACGCGCAATAGTCAAGGCCAAGCCCATAGCACGTGTGTTTGTGTAGATGAAGCGAATTATTTTGTTTTCAACTTGTTTTCAATAAATTTTGTTGTCAACATTTGGTGTAAACGCGGCTTAATCTAGTGAAACTAATGGACGCGGTTTTGCAGTTACAATTTGTTTGATTCTTTTAAAAGTTATGCAATTCAATTGGAAATTAAACAGGCATCACAAATTTACTCTCGAATTTTTTCGTTTCATTTTAATCTTTATTTTAATTGGTGACAAAAAACAATGAAAAAGCCAATCAGGATGAGTAGCTTTAAATATGCATAGTGGAAGTTGGTTACTTCATGTAATTGGTTACACATGTAAGTTTAGAACGAGTGAATAAATTTATTGAGGTTGAACCAAATATAGGACGTTTTGTTGTTTCGTGATTTAATTGGATTAATTGCCATCATATAGAACTACTATCTCATATTCTTACACGACTAAAAATTGAATATTTGTAATTACGTTTTTTGGAAACAGCTCTAACAATTTCATCGAGATCTATGTAAAAAACTCTAGAAATTTGGTTTTTATACGATATTTTGAAATTGTATATTTGTAAATATTTTCTTGTAAAATGTTCTAAGGTGTCCTCGAGATTTGATATACAAAGGGTTTTTACACAAGGAGTATAATGTATTAAACTTCATGAAAATTAAAAAAAAAAACATTCTGCGATTTTACCGGAATAACTATCTGTTATATAAAAAAGTTTTTCTACTTCTTCTTCTCATAATTATAAATTAATAAGTATATAATAAATACGTAACCAAAAAGCGACCACTGCCGAGGGAACCAACAAAGCGATTACTGCCAAGGGAACCGACAAATCGACCACTGCCAAGGGAACCAGCTTCACCAGTCTTGAGTACTGAGCCTAGAAATGCGGGAGAATTGGCTGGACAAGTGCCGAAGCGGCAAACCACGCCACAGAGAAGGGTGGCAAAAGGAGAGTCGCTGACGTTAGTGGGGGAGCTGCGCCGACCGCCAGGCTGTTTCACCAGGAATAAATCCATTTAGTTTGTAATCCAATAAATCTGTTCTACTTTACAAACATCTGCATCAACACAGCGTACACGGAAAATTCGCGGGAAGAGGCTAGACTCGGCTAGAACCTCCACCGTAGTCTCTCTAACCAAAGTCCCATTGGGAAGAAATATGTGCTTGCACAAGCGGCTACGGACACCCGAAACAATTACACGCCCTTCAGGCAACACTTGCGGTCCTTTTTAGGGGCGACCTACACAACTAAGCAGTGTTCTAGATTTCGGTATAGGGAATAGACGATTCATAGTATATAATAATACGTTATTATAATTATTATAATATTAATTTATTACAGTAAAGTTTTAATATAGAGAGGTGGGGTGGGGATTGGCAAGCGGAGCGAGCATGTGGCAAAGCCACCTAGTAATATAATATATATTTGGTGTTTTACGACTGTATTTAGTTTTTACTTTGTGATTTTATTCATTTTGGATGGATTTTTTAATTAGTTATACATTATTTCCTCTTTGCTTTGAACTCTGTATTTTAAAACTATCAGTGTTACCAACTTACGAAAAACTAACCATTTCTAATGGGAAATATAACATTATTTTAAAATTTCATTATTACGCTTATTTAACGCATTATGAATAATATTATTTAATTTCCTACTTATTTTACTACTCACATACCAATTAGTTAAATTTTATTAAAATATAAAACTTGAAAATATTGAATCCAATCAGAATCTCACCCGATCCAACTCTATACGACTACTGAAACCAAGGCGTATTAAAGAAGGTGTGTGCATCGAGGAGCGTGAACTCGTCCGGCCCAGGCAGCTACGTCACGTGCTACACACTGAACCAGCAGTTCCGAGTCCAATTGTAAGCTTTTGCTCAAACTTCGAATTAAATACGTTATGGTTGTCTAAAAATTATGTTTTTGGTATCGATGGAAAGGTATAAAGTGAGCATTAAAATGATCTATGTCCATGGTCAAATATTCCTAGGCGTATAATTTTGAAACAAACCTAAATCTAACCTACGGGTTTAATTGACATAAAAACTACCATAAGTGAGGAAGTTTTTTACTATTACTTTCGGGAGGCATTCAAAGTCATAGAAATGTAGAGAATAAAATGTAGTAAATACTGACATCAATTTTTTTTTATAAAAGTCAGTACCATAGTTACTCGCTTCTTGTGATGATTTGTAAGCTAATCTAATTTGTTATTAGTTCTCATTTCTCTTAGTTATTTATTATTCACATTGTTGTGAACAGGTAAATTTTGTTTAGTGTATAAATATGAATTTTTAAAGAGTTGACAAATTTAAGTAGCTCTTTGGGGTAAAATCTTTTACCATCAATAAGATGGTGATTTTTCAAGTTTATTGGTTTTGTTATATTTACTAGGCCTACTATTAACTAGTAGGCTACTAAATTAACTTTTCATAAGTTGAAATTATCTCAAATTGTGATTGTTTAGTTAGCCTACCCAAGGATAAATAATAAATAAAAATTAATATAAACTAACTATCAATGAAATAATACAAAAATAGTAGTCTAGATGATAAATAAAAAGTCGTGGTGAATACAACATTGAGTTTTATTTCATTACTAACCCTAGATTACTTATGTCAAAATTTTGCCACGGGATTACTTTGTATCGTAAATTTGACTACTAACAAATAATTTGTTTACTGTACTAAAATAATAATTTTTTTTTTAATTTTAATTGTATCCTAGCATATTTTAGGGCTATATATATTTTTTAAAAGAGTTATACATCAATAAAATAAAATAATTTGTACCACCAATATTTTATTTTTGTTATTCTTTAAAACTATTTAATAACATATAACAGCATTTCAGTTACGGCATAAATTCTGTCCACTTCAAACAATTTTAATACTCTAAAAATATATGTTTTAACCGTTTAAGCGTCAGGCAATTTTTACTGCTTGTACACTTGTCATTATCACTTAGATAGAATGTATTATATTCAAGTAAAGTATGGACATTATACATACTAAAGTAAACTATTATACATTTTATTTTTCAGGAAAGTATGGAGAACATTAACATGTAAACAAAATATTTAAACAAATTTCTCTAACTATTTTTGCGTTTCAAAAGAAGAAAAAACTAAATTGGTAAACCAAAGTTTTCAAAAGTAAGTGTTTTAGAAAAATACTACACATTTTTTCCAACCTCGTTGGAACCTTCTTACACATAATCATTTCATGTTTTCTTTATAATAATTCATTGTTTAGGATTAATAGTAACCCCAAAGCTAAGATGGTAAATAATGTTAAATGTTTAAATCAAATTGTTCGTATATTTTATAACAGAAGTTATAATAAAGGTTAAAAGAACCAGCAAGGCTCAAGTCTACACTTTAATAAAAACCTAACATAAAAGTTAAAAATACAAACAGTCGTTTTATCAGCTATTTTATTCAATTGGTCGCTGTGGTAATGAACGTAAATACATGTGTTGGTTCATTATTCTAGGTCTAACCTAAGATTTTTTCCGACTAAATTTACAAATATTGAAATACAAAATGTTTGTATTAAAGTGAATTATAGCCTATGTTAATCAGGGATAGTGTAGTTTTTTATTTCGTAGATCAACATTTCTTGGGAATCGATGAAACCTTACTCGTAAAAAGCTGTCTTTTTTGTTTGAGTTACCGCAGCCAAACACGGCACAAAAAGGCATTATAATTAATGGTTATTAATTATAAGAAATGTTATTACAATAATACATTATTTTGTCTATAATTCATAACATTATATGACGTCAAGAAAGCTTGAAGTTCGTACAGGTTTCGGCGATAAATATGGGGAAGGAGTCTAGACTGGAGCTCCGACTGTAGCACTCTACGTCACGGGTAGGCTGGAGTGGAGGGAGAAGCTGCGCATGCACACACCTTCTTTAATACGCCTTGTACTGAAACTATATTTGGAACTACCGAGTACCCCCCCCCCCCCCTAATAGTTTTAGAAGCTGCCCTATATATAAGATGCGTCAACGAGTATAATTTTGTATTAAGACTTGTACTCAACTAAATTAATTTAACTTTATTAATTAATTGTTCGTGAAAGTTTCATGAGATGTAGGCCTACGGGTAAAATAAATTAAAGTAATTACTTAACTTGAGGTAGTATGGCACACGGACTCCAATAACATTTAATTAATATATAATTTATCAAATTAAGAACAATTGTAAGCGTACGTTAATTTAGTGAGTGAGTGAAGGGCATTCACATTGCATTAGTAACTAACTAATGTTAGTAAAAAATTTAAAAAAGTTTTTCAACACTATGTAAATAATGAATCCCACTGCCAGGCAGTCTAAGACGTATCTGGATTGTATACACGAACTTGTGAACCGTCTGTTTTAAAGACGCTATCTGCATTCGAAAAGGGGTGATATCCTAATAAATTCAGAGATCGGTAATGAAAGCTCATCCGCAGTCGACGCACGCGGGCCGTTGTTTTCAAGTGAATTTAGTAATTTAAAACCTAACCGGCCTTTTCTAAACGGCTTTCCGCAGGATTTAGTGGGGCTTTTACGCTTTATAGGAGATTCAATTAAGCTTATTGATGTTTAGTGTTGACGGTTACTTCCCAAGCTTTGAAATTGTTAATTTGAGAAAATTAAACGTATAATGTTAAATCAATATATTATTTAATCATATAGTTTATAAGGTTTAAGAAAAACATAACATATGCCACAAAAGTTCTTTATATTGTAAAATGTATTCAAAGCAATGCGCTCAGCTACTTTTGGTGGAGTTGAACTTTTTTATGTTTGCTATATTTATGGACTAATAAGACTTTTTATTTTTGTAAAGTAATAGCAAAGAAGGACAACAATGACTTATTATTAGGCTTCCAATGCCTCCAATATGTAAGTAGAACATATATTGACTACAAGTACTGGTTGTGCAAGATATTCCCCTCTATGGCTGATAAAATAACTAATGGAATCTTAAAACACGATTTCCCGCAACTTTTAAATCTTGATATTTTTTACAAAAAATGTCTTATAAATTATTAACTGCTAAAGCTACAGTAATTAAATTTTTACCACATCTTCAGTAGCTTATAATGCAACATTTTGGGGGTATTTCTATTCCTCTAGGTCAAATACAAGAGTATTTTTAAAAAAAATTGTACATCACAAATTTGTTATACATATATGTATTATTTTTGTAAGGCCATAACTTTTAATGATAAGAATATGACTATACCCAAAAACTTAGTGCCTTTTATGTACTTTAAAACATGCTATCAAACAGCCAAATTGGTTCAGTAGTAAAAAAGTTATAAAAGATTTTTAAAAACATATTTTTGCCTTAAAAACCCCCGAAAAAATTCAAAAACGTATGTAAACTTTTTCCCCTTAATTACTATAAGTGTAAACAATTTTTTAGGTTCTATTAAATATTTAAAAAACTGGTTAATAAATAAAAAATGGCCTATTATAGAAAACCCCTATTTTCAGTAGGTAATCCCCTTAAATTTAGGTTAAAATAAAAAAAGTACTGTACATCGGATATAATTCGTAATTTAAAGACTTTTGTATTGTTTGTATTTTTTATAAACTCTGTTTTCGAGTAAATTGGAATTGTAATTTGGATTTTTCGATTTTTGAAAGGCTAAAGCATCTTGGGGGTAAAAGCTAACAAACAACCACATTTTTTAGTATAATTTTAAAATTTTGCCCTTCGCTAAATAAATATTATTATTAACATTTTAAAATGGAAGATCTAGAACAGTAGTAACATGTAACAAATTACGAAAAAACAAAGATGGAACTGACAGAATAAAACTAAGTTAATAACGTTTTTTAAAGAGTTCCAATTAGGCTACCTCAAATAAATACGTAAAATCATAAATATTTCTCAAAGGTGTTAAGTTTATTTTTGCAACGTCATATCTCCCATTATTCTTAATCAAAATTAATGATTCAAACATCATTTTAAACTTGCATATGAAATTTCATGATTCCTAATGTAAGTGGCCATCTATTAACAATCTGTTTAACTAACATAACAGCTGTTAGTGCGATTGTTTACATTCTATTTGCAAGTGTAATCTATCACTTAAATCAATCAAATTAAATCAACTTAATGCGATGTAAACGTTATAAACTGTTATTTATAAACCAACGTAAATAAAGAAACGTAATTGAATGTATTAAATAATCTAACTTGCGAAATATTCCCACGGTTCAACTAGTAAATTAGAATTTTAACAAAAATATATGATTTTTACTATAAATTAAAATTAGCCTTACCTATTTTAAGTTGTATGTATTGTTTCTGTATGCATCCTTACCTGAAACAAAAACAAAAATTAAATCAACTGTTATCTATATATACAAAATCCAAATACCACTCAATGACTAACACATCACGAAATCTCAAAAACCACCGAACGGATTGGAATGAAATTTGGTATGTAGCTTCCTCTAGGGCCGTAGGTGCTCGATAAGAAAGGGTTAAAAAAAACGAAATTATAGGGGGGTTTGGAGAAGTCAAAGATACTAAAAATCCCCATAAGAAAGTCATACTATAATATATTTTTTATTGATATATTGTTTTGGTTAATATACATTTAACTTTGATTTATCTGTCCGTGCAAAGCCGGATCGGGCCAGCTAGCGTATGACTATAATTAAAATTATAATAACAACTATACAGTATCTAATCTGATAAACGAGCGATTCTTGTATATTTGTATATAAATTTATTTCGGGGATGTCGGCTCTAACGGCTCTAACGATTTGTATGAAAATTTGCATATAGGGGTTTTTTTGACGTCAGGAATCGAATGCGCTAGGTCTTATGTCTGCAAAAATGCGCTAAGTAGCTCTTTTCGCCTATATAAACTCTGAACTTCTTTCATATACCACCTTTGAAGTCACTAAGTAGGCGAATAGATACAATATAGGTACAATCCAGATGTTCAAAAAATATTCTTCTTTTGTTTTTTGATGCATTATATTTTGTTTGTTTTCATGTATAATTTAAGTGGGATTTTAAATTGTGGTTTTATTTTTATGTGTGGTTACAGTGTAACATGTAGATAAATATAATAATAATAAGATGTTTTACAAACAGATGTTAATCTGTTAATTTTGGCACCAGATGTTTATATACTATCTGACAAACATAAATCGCGAACACTGTATCAGGTGGTATAATTTTAAACTTATTTCTTTATTAAAACCCCAAACGTAACTAAAACATTACTTTTGTGCTGTTATTAACCGTTGTGAAAATCCTTTCACCAGTTTCTGCATTCTTCGTATTTCTATAAAGGTAATATAAATGATCGAATGATTATAATTATTATTTGTTATTTCTAAAATACTTAAACAATATCAAATTTGGCCTACTCGTTGGATAGGTTATACAACCTACATGAAGTCAGGATTCGAATGCGCTAGGTTTTATATCTGCAAAAATATCTAATAAAATGTTAGAACTAATTGCACTCACGTTTTTTAAAAAAATTAAATAAACAGTTCATATGTACGTAAGATCGAAAAATATTCATATTTATTCAGTGTGCGATTCGTATTTACATACATTTTCCTAAAAAAAAACAATTAAACAAAAAAAAAATACTGAGCGATGCTCGGTCGCCTGGGTACTTACGTAATGGTAGTATAGCTTACATTACTTTCATAACCCATATACAAAAACAACCAACATCCAGACAATTATGAAGTATGTTTTGATTGAAGTTGTTAACTTGTAATAACACCTCCCAAAGTATAATATAGACTAGATTTTGCGTATAACAGATGGTGGGTGAAATCAGCTGTTATATATTGTCTGAAGCGAGGGTGTATTGTTCACAGCTGATCAATAACAGAACTTAGTCTTTAAAATAATAGTTATTCCACACGACCATTCGCTGTACTATTTTGTACTCACGGACGGACGTAAGTATAGCTCGTTACTTTTAGCATGGACTTTACGATGCGCTAGCGGGAGGGAAAAATATAGGCAAGTGGGGAAGCCGTCCGCTGGAGGGGAAGGGACACTACGCTCTACTTACTATCAAAGTTGTCGCGACAGCTTTGTGTTGTATTACTTGCAACATGTAAATACTGTATAGATATGGGACTTTTTATATCTATATATAAATAGAATAAGAATTTTGTTTGTAGACTGTTGAGAATAGGGTGATTTTTCGTTTATTTACGTTTCATACACCAAAGAATCCGAAACAAGCATGATCTCAATTTTTGTCTGTCTGATGTCGGTAACGCTCGCGGACCTGTTTCTTGTTCGTGATTAACGTTAAAACAACTTATAACGATAGATATAATAACTATTTTAACAAAGAAATAAACATGAGTAACAATAAAAACTACATTTTGATACTATTTACAAGTATTAAGAAAAATAAATAAACTTATAACTTATTATTAAAAAAAAGTACATAAGTAGGCCTAAGTTTATTCATGTAAAAATACAACTTTTTTCCTCCTTCAATATTCTCTTTAATGTGATCTTAATATTACTAGCTGCCTGTACATCTCGTTACTGAACCTTTGTCAAATTAATCGGAGCATTTGTTTCCGCTTCTCTTTTCATAAAGTGGTCAACGTCTCACGAGTTTGGCTATGAATACCTTTTCTACCCCCTAACTTTGATATGACACTGCCTTCCATTAAACCTAATTATACAAATATAAACAATAAAAAATAAACAACGTTAAATAACAATAATAAACAGCGATAGTTAAATAATAAATAGATTTGTGCACGGACAATAATATTTTTGGAAACCCGTACAATTGCTTCAAGAGCGAAGTGTTCCGTTCAAAGCTCGGTAATCGACTGAGCTTCTCTGACCCCCCACCACTCGAATTAACTCCGAGTCTACTGCGCATCTCGAGGTCACGGTCCATGCTACAAATTCCGTGCTATACGTACGGTCATTCGCTTTTACAGGAGTTTATGATTTGATTTTAAACCGTACGTAACACATTACGAAATTGTAAAAAAGTGGAAAATACTAATGAAATCGTACATTTTTAGCAAAAATATTATAAAAATTCTATTTGTTCTCCACCTGCCGTATGGTTCCACCTCGTTTATAATTCCATATAGTAATGATACCACATTACTAAACAACATTTATCATTGTACATTCTATTGAGGTATTTCCCTTTCTGACCAATATATTGTAAATTTTAAGCGAAAAGGAAACGCAATAAAATGAAAGTATTGGGGAGGAGGGGCTCCCGTAAAGCTGGATTTTATATTTATCACCGATGCCGAAAACAGATGTAAAACTTTACAGCTGGCCGTATTCTTCTCTATCAAACACGTCATTCGCTGATTTATACTTTCGGGAATAAAAATTACGGCCTTTTCGCTTTATCAATCACGACGAAACAATTATGATTTATCGTCTTATATACTGGGGTAAAAGCGAGTTCAATCGGCGACGTTAGTTTCGATTTTTCACTGCGCATGCGCCACGAACAGTTGTGAAGCTATTTAGCAGATTCAGATTTTCGTGAAATTTGTAGACTTCACATGGTGAGACTGTACTGCGCAAGTGTAATAGATCAACCGTATAAAATTACTATAATATAGCAGATATCTATATAATAAAAATTGATTGCTGTTCCTTTGTATGCGCATCACTTGAGAACGGCTGTACCAATTTGGCTATTCTTTGTTTGAAAATATTCGTAATAGTCCGAACTAGGTTTCTATACAAAGAAAAATTTAAAAAGGTTCCCGAAAAAGTTTCAAATTTGGAAAAAACTAAACAGCCTCTTTTGTATGAACTCAAAACCATAGTGCACAAAAGCAGCTGTTCGTATAAAAAGCTTAGCAACACTTCATGTTGTTTACATTCATTACCATAGCAATTTTAATCAGCATTTATAATCAGTTTATTATAATTCAAAACCAACAACTTTTTCTGGGTTAGATTGACCAACTTAAAGAAGCCAAAAACAAAAATCAACTAAAAATGCTTACTATATTTTAATGTAATTCAAATATTGGTTGTTACTTATTATATGTAAAACAATTGATTTAGATTAAAAACTGAACATAATTTTAGGTTAGGCCTACAATGAATCAAAACTCGTTTATTGGCAACCAATTGGGCTAACTTAGAATCAGGTTTTTTACAATTCTTCACGACTATCAGTTTTATTAGATTAGGTAAAAGCAATCAAAAAGTTTACTGTATTATCTATAAAGGTTTACAAACTATAAATCTAAAATTTGTGTAGTAGCCTATATTCTTAATCGGCATAAAAAACATTTTACAATTCGATTACTCAAGTCAATGTAATGAAATGGAATAACTATTTAAATTAAATCAAGCAATAGCGAAGCACTGCTGGGTCCACTAGTAAAGTAATAAGAATGGATTAAATACATGTATTGCGTAGCGGCGACCATTGCATAACTTCCAGGCGCCGTGTAGTGCGTAGCGCAGACGTATTGCATAACTTCCAGGCGCACAAATTCACGAAGTCGATTATGAAGTCGAATTCAAGTCGCAAAAATAAAGTTGAACGGGGCTCCCAGGAGATCGCGAAGCGATCGGAGGTGTAGTGGAGGTTGGCGAGAGGAGCGAGCAGGGGGCAAAGCCCCCTAGTATTCTAATAAACTGTTAAACTAATTATTGCACTCTTGTTTTTTTATTTAAATAAACAGTTCATATACGTAAAATCGTTAAATATTCATATTTATTCAATATGTGATCCATATTTACATACATTTTCCTAAAAAAAATTTACAAAAAAACAAGAAAAAAAATACTGAGCGATGTTCGGTCGCCCAGCTACTATACACTAATAGGAGCTCCGCCCATGCTCGCTTCGCTCGCTAACCCCCGCGGCGACTAGCGGCGAGGCAAACAGACAGTATGGTGTATTCTGATATTTTCACTAAAATTGCGATTATTTAGTTCAGAGGCAGTTATATTGGTGTAGGGTGGGGGTGATGCATTCTAGATCCGTACGCGTACGGACTTTTTGTATAATAGAGCGATATAAACCTAACCTAACCACGCTCTTGGTTGCTCAACAAAATTATCCGATTATAAATTTGCCTAGTACTTTGCTACAACAATAAATGTCAATGTTTTCAAGAAATGTGGGTCGGTTCAGTATAGGTATAAAATAAAATTGTGTTCATCTTTAGATCCAAATCAGCTGTTATAATATATAACAGATGTTTGAATTACAATACAGTAAGCCTTTTTCGTTGATTTTTGTTTGATTGCTTTTATTTTGCAAATATAACCTAAAATAGCCGCTGGTTGTGAATAATAATAAAGTGATTTTAAATTTGTTAAGTTGGTTGCTATGGTGATAAATGTAAATGAGTTCAACAAACATGTGTGGCTAAGTTTTTGATCCGAATCAGCTGTTTTATCGACACTAATATTATAAAGAGGTAAATTCTGTTTGTTTGTATGACTGAAGGGATAATCTCTGGAACTACTGAACCGATTGAAAAAGATTTTTACTAATAAATAGCTACACTATCCCTGAGAAACATAGGTTATAATTCATTTTGATAAAAACATTTTTTATTCAAATATTTGTAAGCTTAGTCGGAAAAAATATTATGTTAGGCCTAGAGTGATGAACCAAACACATGTATTTACATTTATTACCATAGCAACCAATTGAATAAAATAACACATAAAACAGCTGTTTGCTTCAATATTTCCATTAACAGCTGATTTCAAACTTTGAAGCAATTGTTTGTATTTCTAACTTTTAGGTTAGGTTTTTATTAAAGTGTAGACCTGAGCCTTGCTGGTTCTTTTAACCTTTATTATAACTGCTGTTATAAAATATACGAAATAATTTGGTTTGAACATATAACATTATTTACCATCTTAGCTTTAGGTCTATTGTTAATCCTACACATTTATTATAAAGAAAAGACAACATGATTATGCGTATAGAAGGTGCCAACGGGGTTGGCGTGCGGAGCACGCATGGGTTTCTCCTATACCCCGCGCGCGATAACTTTTCACTTGGGACTTGCACAGTTTGGCAACGCTGCAGGTCGGCTCGCTACCCCATCCCACTTATAGCATGCATCCGGTTGGACGATGACTCACAACTAAGCTCCTAGTAAAAATTACACTTTTTCTTCAAAACTTAATGAAAAGTTCATTATGATTATGCATCTTAAAGATAATTTTCTAACAAGAAATAATATATAAAAATATTTGTAATCAGACAACTAATAGTATTGGAAAAAGGGTAAATATTGTGATCGTTTTGCAGAAAAATTAACATTTTCCAAAAATATCTTTGATCAGACTCATTAAATTTCAAAATGGCGGCCATTTAAAAAAATTTAAGTCAAATTCCAAGAAAACCAGCTACTAAAACAAAATTTTACTAGACACTAAATTTGAAGCCCTTTTCATTTCTGTTGAAGTTCTTTTTTAAATTGCTGTTAAACTGTACATAGTTAAATCATTAATTATAGTTGTAAACCAATGCTAACGATTAAGGGGGTCTTTTAATTTGTAATAAAACATAAATAAAATTGAAAAATTTGGAGTTTTTCTAGTCCCAAGTTTTAATGGAATATTTCTTTAAAATTGTCAAATGGTCGCCATATTGATATTTATTAACCAATTTTTGCAATTAAAGTGTCATTCGATTTGAAATGAAAAGGGTTTCAAATTTAGTGTCTATTAAAATTTTGTTCTAGTTGCTGGTTTTCATGGAATTTGACTTTAAAAATTTTAAATGGCGGCCATTTTGAAATTTATTGAGTCTGATCAAAGATATTTTTGGAAAATGTTTATAGCTATAGAGTTAAAGTGTATACCAAGTTTAATATAAATATCTCCAAAGGCTTTTGAGTTATTGATTTTTTTTATACAAAATGGCGGATTACGACTAAACTAAGCCAAAATCGAAAAATGTTATAGGTACATTTTCGACTTACTTTTGCATGTAAAATCTGAATCTGCATAGCCCGCTACTAAATTAACTTTGTTAAATTAAAAAAAAATATGATTTTAGGCTAATTTTGTTTGTTGTAGACAATTACCAAGAAATTATGTTTTTGTTGATAACTCGGTTATCCTTTGGCCTACTGAAACTACAAAAAGAACATTGTGTCTGTCGTTAAAAAATAAAAATATTTTGACTCTTGTAATTTTTTTGTAAAGTTAACGGTTTTAAAGATATTCCACGTTAAAAATTTGTAACGGCCGGCATTTTGAAAATTATAAAAATAAATTATTTGTGTTTAGTATACTTGTTAACTGTAACATATAAAATGCTTATTCTAAATTTGAACTTTATATCTTATATATTTCCAGAGTTACAGTGAATTTTTGTAAAAAAACAAAATGGCGAATTACGGCTAAACTAAGCCGAAATCGAAAAAATGTTATACTACATTTTCGAATTATTTTTGCATGTAGAATCTGAATCTGCATAGCCCGCTACGCTTTACTGAATCACCCTGTACATCTATAAACAATACTTATAATTGTCAAATTTTAATACATTTTAGATATTTATTATCAGCAAAGTATGACCAAACATGTTATGATAAGAAATATTAAAAAATGTATCAGAAGAAAAAAATAATAATTTGCAATTTCGAAGAGCCTCCTCAGGAAGTGCACCTGTGAGTCAGCGCGATAAGACACATCCGCTCGTCTCAACAGTGCGACGTTGCCGATACCATTTTCACATTAAACTCCAAAAACCCCAAGTGCAAAGTTATAGCGCGTGTAGTATAGTCTGTTTTGTATGGCTGGGAATAAACACTTTACAACGTGTCCATTTAAACTGTGACACTATTGGGTCTCAAAAAGTAAAAGTTGTACAGCAAACTTTAAATGGAGGACTTCACCTACTTTATAGTGATCAGATCATTGAAAATACGAATTTGAAATTTCAAAAATTTGACGCTATTATCCAATATGCGGACAACTTTCGAATTTCTTAAGGAACACCTGTACTTTGTGCTCATTTCAGGTTTACCTGTACACTAACCTTGGTGACCAATCACAGACAACCTTTCGAAACTTTTCGAACATTCGTATTAAAAATATAATAGTGAAATGCATTTCTTTAAGCTCTGCCTTTTTGATAAGGAATTATTGGGCTTCGCAGAAAGCGTCGAAGAAAAAATCTAGAGAGATGTGACGTCACTGAGTGGATAGAAACTAAAAGCCTTTACGTGAAAGTCTGATGCAATTTGCTGCATAAAGCTGCAGTCTAATAAAGCAAGCTCTTACTTCAAGTTAGTATAAGCATGTATAAGAAGAGTGTATGCTAGTTATATTAGTATCCTACGGAGATTTTACCTAGAGTTTGTACAGAATTGCATTATTGTTGAGTTGCTTAAAATCTCCGCTTTGAGCTAATAATTGGATTTGAAAAAGTCAACGTCACTAGTCAGATTGAAACTGACGATAGCTGATCGGATCCGACCCTTGTTCGCCTAGTTCACCAACCCCCCATGTGACTCGCGGAAAAACAAATGCAAACAGATTATTGAATACTCTGATATTTTCACGGATATTTCGATTGATTAGGATTTCTTGGATCACGCTTGTGTGATGGAGGTAGCGGTGACCTAAATATTGAATGACACAGATTTTAAATGAATGATTAAATTTTTTGTATGTACTAGATATTATATAGAAACATTAGGAGAAAGTTGCCTTTAAAAAAAAATACAAAAAATAGAAAACTGCCTTTATTTACATAGGAAAAATTAGTAGAAAACTGCCTTTAGTTACATAGAAAAAAATGGGAGAAAATGGCCTTCAGTTATATAGGAAAAATTAGGAGAAAACTGCCTTTAATTGCAAAGAAAAAAATTAGGAGAAACTGCCTTTAGTTACATGGGAAAATTATGAGAAAACTGCCTTTAGTTATATAGGACAAATTAGGAGAAAACTGCCTTGAGTTACATACGAAAAATTAGTAGAAAACTGCCTTTAGTTACATAGGAAAAATTAGGAGAAAACTGCCTTTAGTTACATAGGAAAGATTATTAGAAAACTGCCTTGAGTTACATACGAAAAATTAGTAGAAAACTGTCTTTAGATAAATAGGAAAAATTAGGAGAAAATGGCCTTTAGTTACATAGGAAAGATTAGGAGAAAATGGCCTTTAGTTACATAGGAAAAATTAGGAGAAAACTGCCTTTAGTTACATAGGAAAGATTAGGAGAAAACTGCCTTGAGTTACATACGAAAAATTAGTAGAAAACTGTCTTTAGATAAATAGGAAAAATTATGAGAAAATTGCCTTTAGTTATATAGGACAAATTAGGAGAAAAGTGCCTTGAGTCACATACGAAAAATTAGTAGAAAAATGCCTTTAGTTACATAGGAAAAATTAGGAGAAAATGGCCTTTAGTTATATAGGAAACATTAGGAGAAAACTGCCTTTAACTACAAAGAAAAACTTATGAGAAAACTACCATTACATAGGAAAATTATTAGAAAACTAGTTTTAGTTATATAGAAAAAATTTGGAGAAATCTGCCTTAATTAAGTTACATAGGAAAAATTCTGTGTAAACTGCCTTTAGTTACATAGGAAAAATTGTGAGAAATCTGCCTTTAGTTAATTAGGAAAAATTAGGAGAAACTGCCATTACATATGAAAAATTGTGAGAAAACTGCTTTAGTTACATAGGAAAAATTAGGAGAAACTGCCATTACATAGGGAAAATTGTGAGAAAACTGCCTTTATTTACACAGGGAAAATTAGTATAAAACTGCCTTTATGTATTAGAGGAAATTTTACTCACTGTCTATATTTTACTTATCAATCTAACGCTCGTGGGGGAAAAGTACAGAAATTTTCAAATATTTAAAAGTAAACAAATTTATATTTACAAAATTCAAATATTTTTCTGTTTAAATTAAGTTCAACTGACGAATGGTGTACGGATTTGGTACGGAACTGTTTACTCTAACACCTCTAAACTTGCACGTAGGATACTTCTCAGTGGCATTTCCATTACGCTTTGTTTAACATTTTGGTAAACTTTTCTTCAAAACCGTATGGGCAGTTTTTTTTATTTAAATCGTAGCAGGAATACAATCATTACCTCTTACAGTATAGTATGGAAAACAAATAACCGCTCATCTTCGGTTGGTTTTGAAACTATTTTATCATTGAATTAATTAAAATAATATTTACTTATTGAAAACACTTTAGATAATTCACACTCTAAACGAGAATATAAAAACATAGCCGTACAACACACATAACATATAAGAAAATAATGTAAGTTTGGAAGTTGAATAATTGGTTTACACAAACATTCGAAACAAATCCAATTTATTTTGCACGCAATTTTTAATAAGAGCTGGACTGGCGCTGTCTGCTCCAATTAGAATCTTGTTTCCAGTATTGATTCTCCGAGGCTCGATAAAATGACGATCACTACAGCTCGCAGTGTTGCTGGAAATTAATTGCATCGTTCTATCAGTTCTGAAGCATTGGGTCATCGCTCAATAAGCGTTTTAGTGTAACGTGAAACTTTAAAATATTTGTAAAGTATACAATGTTGCCATTCCTACTTTCAATAATGACAAAATCAGACTTGTATCTGTTCTCCGTTCGTAAAAAAAAAATTAAACAGTCACACGAAAAATAGTTCTTATGTAATACTTAGTGGACCAGGCAATGCTTCGCTATTGTTTGATTTAATTTTAAGGGTAGTTATTCCGTTTCATATCTTTGACTCAAGTAATCGAATTGCAAATTTTGTTTTATATCAATTAAGAATAATATTGAATGATTTTAATATTCTTTTCCATCTTTTCATCTTGTTAAATATATTGCAGACGTTTGCCCAAACTAGTATAAATAAAAGAAGGTAAAATCGTATTCCATGTTTAGTCTCATTACAATAAGTTTTTAATACAATCAAATCAAAGGTCTGGAAGCAGATACTTGCTTCCACAGCCTTGATATCTTCAGAAAGTCCTTAATGCATAAAACATGTTGTGTAAAATGTTAAAAAAGTATTTTGGTTTCATACTAGATAGACTGATAAAGACGGCTCTCCTTAATTCTTTGTTGAAACTAGTAAATTTATCAATCTAAAGAACACTCCAGAAGTTGTAAAGTTGAGATAAAACTAAGAAGTAAAGTTGGAATCAGATAACAATTCTGGCAAAGAAAATCCAAAGGCGAAATAAAAGTAGTCACTTTACTATATAAAACGTGTATTTGTTTTCTGACGCTTCAAAAGAAAAGGAACAATCTCGTGGTAGTGATTGTTTCAGAAGATCTCATATACTTCTCGTATTTCAACACCTTGTCTTACAAACAAAATATTTGCTATGAGTGATTTTCTGTTCATGCCAACCGAACTTTGCCAATGTACTAGGCAAATAAAACATTTTTAGTTTTGAATTACTGTGTTCGATTTTTTTTACGAAATCATTTTTTTTAATTGTTAGAATAAACCAGATAAAAGCGAGTTAACTCGTGAAAAGGGTTCCGTCCCATCACCCGTTCCTAAAAGTTTATCGAAATGATATGAATAATAAACAACGTCATATACTACACCCGATTCCACGTTCACCGTGCAGTACAGAGCGCCCATAAGCCATGTTATCCATACGACAGTCTCAGCGATAATAGCCAACTAAAAAACATCAACTACGCTCGGTCAGTTGACGCAACCCACGTGACAATAAACGTGATGTTCGCTGTAATGGTAGTAGCGTGTCTATTATCCCGTAAGACCCGTACTGCACGGTGAACGTGGAATCGATTGTAGTTACAGGGCGTTTGAAGAGAATTCATATTTCGCGGGCGTATTCTTCTCAAAATAATGGAAAAAATAATAATATAATCTTCGCAACGAAAATACTTAGTTGGGAATGTACGGCCCCTGGCATTTGTGAATGTGAACCCTACTCCAAAGGGCGAATTACCCTTAAACGTGTTAGTTGAAAGACTGTCTATGGCGTCTGTGTTGGTAAAAGAGGGTAGGATGGCGGAAGTAAAGGAAACAGTGGTTGGCTTGTATCAAAGTTGACACAACATATATAAATGTAGGACGAACTGTGTACGTCGTGGGGAAGTTCGGTGCCTGGCACACTTAAGTGTTAAGCTCTGCCAAAATTCCCATTGGCTTCGCCATGAGTCACCGAGGGGGTTGGCAAGTAAAGCGAGCGGGGCCGGAGCCCCAAGTTTCAAATAAACTACTTGAGTTATTGAGCTGAATATTTTTCTTTTTGTACTTAAGTAAGTGACCTCAAATTTTAACCTATTTTTGTTTACTAAAACGTCTTTAATTGGATTTAAAAACAAGTTTTTATATTAAAACCCTAATTTTAAGACATACAAAAATCAATACAAAGTTGTTTATTTTAAAATTTTCTTAAAAGTGTTTTAACATAGTCTAGAAGGTCTGACATAATTGTGTACAATGATAGTTAAAGTAATTTATTTAGAGGAGCAGTATAGACACTACAATTCTCGTGAAGGTTATACCGAAAGTGGAGGGAATGTTTTCTATGTTTATACATTAGCTTTATATCCATAGAAGCGATGAGCTATTGCAGTGACTCTTTTGGTGAGACCTAAGGACCTATTAAATTAAATAACAGATTAAACAGCTGTTTGCTCAAATACTTCCATTAACAGATGATTAAAACAGCAATTATTTGTATTTCTAACTTTTAGTTAAGGTTTTTATTAAAGTGTGGACCTGAGCATTGCTGGTTCTTTTAACCTTTATTAAAACTGCTGTTAGAAAATATACGAAATAATTTGATTTGAACATTTAACATTATTTAACACCTTAGCTTTAGGGTTATTATTAATCCTACACCTTTATTATAAAGAAAACATAACATGATTATGCGTAAAAAAGGTTCCAACGCGGTTGGCGTGAGGAGCACGCAGGGGTTTTCCTTAATAAATAATAAAGTTGGCGTAATATAACTAGTGATTGTTAATCGTTGTTTGTGTTTGCTATTACCTAACCAAAACAAACTATTGGTTGTGAAGAATAATTACCTGATTTTAAATTTTCAAATTTGGTTGCTATGGTAACCAATTGCATTGAAATCCAAATGCTTTCAGGAAAAGTGTGTTTTTTCAGTAACGGCCTTATCTAAAAATGTGTTATGGTTATGATCCAAATCAGATTAATTTAAATACTAACGTAACCAATGCTAAACCATTTACTTCAAGGACATAACGCGTACCAAAATTGTGGTAAGAGGGCGGAAATAAAGCAAACAGTGGTCGACGCGTTTTATGTCGAGTTATCTGTTTTTCGGCAATCTATTGTACTACAATATTTAAGTGAAACGCCCATTGGACGAACATAGTTCGTCGTAGCACAGTTAGCAATAGAAATGCGTTGGCGTACAGTGTTCGTCACAGTGCCCTGAAGGATTGATATGGAATAATTCGCTGTTCGTCACCGTGCTCTGAATTATTGATTTTAAATCGAATAATTCACGTAAACCAGACCTTTACGTATATTTTAACGGTGCATTTCTCTCCACAAAACACATAGTGATTCGAAACAATATACATTAAAACTGTATTAGCCTATAACGTTAATGGGTAATACTTTAATTACCTAATAATCCTGTAAAGTAATTGGTTTTGATGGGCTCGTGCATTAATTACAGGAATAATTCATTTCAACGTATAAAATTTGAACTCATTTAATAATGAATTAATTAAATTTACGTTCACCAAATCAGGATCGAGGAGATTAATTTTAATAACTATAATGTTTCTGTGAAATATAGGAGATTTAAAAAAAATAACACATACACCCTACACACAATATTGGCTAAATTCTACAATTTATTTGAGTCTTGACGACCAGGTTTTCGCCAGTGACGGCATCTACAAGGCACAGCAAATTAATACTTTTATATATTTTATGATTATAACTTTAATATTACAAGTAATTAGCTAATATTATAAAGAGGAAAAATTTATTTGTTTGTATGTAGGGGGTGATCTCAGGAACTACTGAACCGATTGAAAAAATTGTTTTACTAATAAAAATCTACATTATCCCTGAGTAACGTAGGCTAGAATTAATTTTGATTTAAGGGTTGAAACAACCCCTAAAACAATAAATATTAATTATTATACTTTCCTTAAAGCTAGAGAGCTGAAATTTTGTACAATTATTTCTTACACGATACATAGAAAAAGGAAACTAAATTTGCATTTTGTCTTGTTGAAAATGTGATAACAACCCCTAAAACAATACAAATTAATGATTGTATTTTCCTTAAAGTTTGTCGGCTGAAAATGTATGCATTTATTTCTTACAAGGATAAAGTATCATATATTTAAATTTTGTCGCTAAGTGGTGAAAATGTAGTTAGGGCCTACAGCCCCTATACAAAATGTTGAATGTTATATTTTCCTTAAAACTAGAGAACTGAAAATTTTGAACTTATTAAATTTGTGTTTTATAGGAAAGAAAATAAATAATATTAAATAGTTAAGTCTAATGGGTGAACGGAGGTGGGGGGGGGGGGGGTAACAGCCCCTTTCCAATAAAAATAAATTGTTATACTTCCCAAGATTGACACCTTTGTTTCATAAGTGATAATCTGTTTGCGTTTGCTTCACCGAACATGATGATCGATTAGGCCAGAAGAACTTGGATATAAGCTGGCTGGTGGAGGTAGTTGTGAACAGACAGAGGTCGAAACATACATGCACTATGACCAACGTTGTTCACAAAATCACTAATTTTGTTTATCATTTTTTCTAATAGAAATTTGTATGTAAATTATGATTGTTTGGGACAGAGGCACTTGGATCTAAGTTGGGTGGTGGGGGTAGTTGTGACCTGTACATAACGTAAGACAGAGATTGAAATAGACACGTAATTTCCCCAACATTTGTCCACAAAATCCCCGATTTTTTTCCATCATTTTTAAACTTTTTTTAAAGGAATTTTCCGAATAAAATGTAAATTAAAATATCATCTGAAAAGTTCCCTAAAATATTAATTAAAGTTTCGTCAAAATCGGTTCAGCCATTCCAGAGATTAGCCTGGACAAAACACACAGACAGACATATAGAAAAGAAATTTATAAATGTGTGTTTAGGTGTAGGTAATGTGTAAATAACCATATGAGCTATGAGCTGAGAAAAAGGTTTTACAGACATTTTTTACATAATTACTTATAGTTCATACAAGGTAGCATCGGATCAGTCAGTCTCAGTTAAATTGCAACAAACAAATAAATTTTCCTGTTTTTAATAAAGAATAGATCTGTTTTTTTGACAAGACAAATTTAAAATTGTAAAAAAAAGAGTGCGTTAAGTGCGCAGGCGTAGGCCAGTAGACAGGTTCCATCGACCGAAGAAATGTTCAATGTTTTTTGTTGGATGTGCTCACTGTACCAGAAAGCGTCGGAATTTCCGAGAAGTTGATTTAGTCAGATATGTTTACTTCAGATTCCGGTAAGAACGAAATATTTTTGTAGGCCGAAAGTTATGAATTATCATTCTGTCTTTTGATTCATTATGGATAAATAAACTCGATCAACTCTTTAAAAGGATTTTTTCAACGGAAAATTTGGAACAAAAGATTGAAAACTCATTGAAATTGGATTGTTGTTGATCGATGTTGGCAAAATATTGTTGTTGGCTTGAGCGTTGAAACAATGTCCTCTATTCATTATTCAATAGAGAGGCTTTATTCGTTGATCAATGTTTTGAAAATTAAATCTTTCGAATTAAAACAAACTGTACATTGGAATGCAATGAACTAGGCTATTTCTCAAAATGTAATGAAGTAACAAACATGTAACAAAACTTGTCTTAATAGATACCATTATCTCCTGTGTTCGGAATGCGACCAATTATGTTTGTAAACAAACGAAACTCAAATTGTTTTTCAAATAATTAATTGGAATTTATTTGCATTTTGAATGTATACCTTGACGTTATGAGGAAAATGCAAAGAGGAAGCTTGATGGAACTAATCTATATAATAAATAAACGGTACCAGAAACTGGCACATACTTTCTTACGAACATATTTAAATTATTAACACGTTCACTGCTAAGTTCCATATGAGCTTGATACTGAACACTATGAGAAGTGGCCGACGCACAGTGCATTGCACGCCAAGCCCCGTATTGGGAGTATTTTCATACACAGTGCATTGCGTGCTTCGCACGACAACCCCCGTATGTAACCCCTACTGTGACTTCATAATTGGTATTAAATTAGGAGAGGGTATATTACATTAAAGTAGAAGAGTAACTAATAAATATTATTATTATTACCTAAAGAGAAAACCATTCGATCGATTTCGAACAAATTTGCACCAAACATGTCAATTAAGCGTGTATAGATTCACGAAAAAATGTTTTGAAAATTTTTGAAAAACAACTTCCTTTTTGGCCAAAAAAACCCCCAAAAAAGTTTTTATTATTATTATTTGCTAAACGTGAATTTTTTGAAAGATGCGGTTTTTTTGCATATGGTAGGGTTCATTAAGCGCTACAAATAAGTCAAATTTTATCAAAATCGTTAGAGCCGTTTAAAAAAAAAATAATAACAGATTTTTTTGGGGTTTTTTTGGCCAAAAAGGGGGCTGTTTATCCAAATTTTTCAAATCCTTTTTTCGTGCATCTAGACAGGCCTAATTGACATATTTGGTGCAAATTTGTTTGAAATCGATCGAATAGTTTTCTCTCTAGCTTTGTATACATACAGACATACATACATACAGACATACATGAAGACATACAGACAGACATTTTGTAAAAAACACTTTTTTGGACTCAGGGGGTCCCAAAACGGATATTTCCATTAAAATATCGACATCGATTTTTCTGCGATCACTATACTTTCTCTACATATAGTATAGTGAGAAAGTAAAATAAACGGTACCAGGAACTGGCACATACTTTCTCACAAACATATTTAAATTATTAAACGTCACGGTGACTTGTAGGGTGGGGTAGGAGAGGTGATTTTGTATTAAAGTTGTTTTCCCATAAAAATCCATAAAATAACGGATAAACCAACTTTTCTCAAAAACGGCTCGAACGATTTTGATTAAAATTTTACAGTTTATAGTACTATAGGTCCCTAATAAACTATAAAATTTTAATCAAAATTGTTAGAGCCGTTTTTGAGAAAAATTGATTTTTCCATTATTTTAAGGGTTTTTATGGGAAAATTACCCTTAAAAATAAAAAATTCACAAAAATGAAAAAAAACGCCTAGAGATACCGTGGATTAGTACCTCCATACCAAATTTCATCAAAATCGGACGACTGGTTTAGGCTCTAGGTCTGATAACATCCACACAGACACACACACAGACATCACGCCGAAAACCACTTTTTTAGGTTCAGGGGGACCCAAAACGGATATTTCCACCAAAAACTCAAACTCGAAAATTTTGACGAAAACAATACTTTCTCCATATACTATGGTATAGGGGGAGAAAGTAAAATTATGAGCATGTTGCCGTGACTGGTAAAAGAAATGAAGAAAAGGCATGATGAATTTCGTTCCTGACGGGGGGGCCCACGACCGCACACATTTATTTCTTTTTACATGACCTTGTAGTCTTCCTGTTCCTCTCAAAATCGATCAAAACGTAAAATACTATAAAGTACACAAAACGAGTTTGTCGGCTCCAAGCGAACCGAAGTACACCATAATCCAAAGTTGTGGCGCAAACTAGAAAAGCCAATTTCCCAAATTTGACACCCTAAAACATAAACTTAATTTTGGAAATTCGTTCAACTCATGTCTGAGTTTCAGCAGCGAGATAAAATTACTTTTGTGATTTGCGTTAGTTACTTGTTTGTTTCATTGTAACACACTCATTTGTGTTTTCGTTCTAATAGTAAGGCCAAATCGTTGATTTGAGATTGTATCTTTTTAGGAATTAAATTTCATTCCAATTCTCGTTCTTTGGGCACCTCTAAAGACATTAAACCAAAATAGGAAAAGCAACAAATAATAACAAGCTACAAACTTATTATTTATTCAGCTAGAGTGAGGAACAGGCACAATACAAAAACCATTGTTTCATTTTGTTTGAAAACTGTAGGGAATCAAAGGAATATATTAGGGTTCTCGTTCCAGAAACATACGTTTTAAGATTGTTTCTTTCGACCGTCTAAAGTGAGGGAAATAAATACACGTTTTGTCTTCCATTTCGACCTCAATTTTCCCTATGCCAGTATCCTTGCCAAAACTCAACTTTAGTTATTCTTCGACCGTCTAAAGTGAGGGAAATAAATAATACACGTTTTGTCTTCCATTTCGACCTCAATTTTCCCTATGCCAGTATCTTTGCCAAAACTCAACTTTAGTTCTTCTTCGACCGTCTAAAGTGAGGGAAATAAATACACGTTTTGTCTTTTATTTCGACTTCAATTT
Organism: Philaenus spumarius; assembly: GCA_018207615.1. Taxonomy (NCBI): domain Eukaryota; kingdom Metazoa; phylum Arthropoda; class Insecta; order Hemiptera; family Aphrophoridae; genus Philaenus; species Philaenus spumarius. The sequence continues at coordinate 43,380 of JAGFPH010008548.1, forward strand.
TCCCTATGCCAGTATCCTTGTCAAAACTCAACTTTAGTTCTTCTTCGACCGTCTAAAGTGAGGGAAATAAATACACGTTTTGTCTTCCATTTCGACCTCAATTTTCCCTATGCCAGTACCCTTGCCAAAACTCAACTTTAGTTCTGACTTCAAAGCATTTTTTCGCTCTTTGAGAAACTTAACAGACTCTGGTTAGTTAATTAGAAGTTAATGGACGGTTTACCAATGCTTCTATTTTTGACTTAGACATACTTTCCTATTTTCAATGGCTTAACAATCCTCACTAAACTTGAATGATTGAGTATCTTTAATAATTTTTTAATACGCTTTAATTAGCTTGGTATGTATCTATGTAACGGAATCTTTGAACATGATTTTCACCCCCGTCGGATTGATTTGAAACTTTGCACACTTCTCAAGGACTGATGACAATGCAATATTAAATTTGTTGGGTGCAGTAAGTGAGCACTGATCATGATCCCCAGAACACGACGTGATTTTCACCCCCTTCAAAACGTTGGATTGATTTGAAACTTTGCACACTTATCAAGGACCGATGAAAATGCAATATTAATTTTGTTGGGTGTAGTGAGCACTGATCTTGGTCCCCAGAACACGACGTGATTTTCACCCTCTTCAAAACGTCGGATTGATTTGAAACTTTGCACACTTATCAAGGACCGATGACAATGCCATATTAATTTTGTTGGGTGTAGTAAGTGAGCACTGATCATGGACCCCAGAACACGACGTGATTTTCACCCCCTTTAAAACGTCGGATTGATTTGCAACTTTGCACACTTATCAAGAACCGATGACAATGCTATATTATTTTTGTTGGGTGTAGTAAGTGAGCACTTATCATGGTCCCCAGAACACGACGTGATTTTCACCAACTTCAAAACGTCGGATTGATTTGAAACTTTGAATACTTATCAAGGACCGATGACAATGCGATATTAATTTTGTTTGGTGCAGTAAGTGAGCACTGATCATGGTCCCCAGAACACGTTTTCGGGTGCCATTAAAAACTTTATATACAGGGTGATTCACGACGATATGAAGAAACTTCGGGAGCTCATTAATTTTGCTAAGTGTAGTAAATGAGCACTGATCATGTCTCCAGACTAAAACATAAGACTAAAAAATAAGAAAATAAATAATAGTTTAAAAAAACTAAAAAAATACTCTTTAAAAGCAAACCGAACTAAAAAATTGAAAATAATTGTAAAAAAAGCGTGGGTGCGTTATACTATATATAATAACTCTACTTTTACAAAAAAATCAACGAAATATGTGTAACATTAGAAGAAAAGCACCCCAAGGTTTATTTACAATTATTTTCAAATTTTTAGTTTGGTTTGCTTTAAAAGCGTATTTTTTAGTTTTGTAAACTATTATTTATTTTCTTATTTTTTAGTTTTATTATTTTTTTTTTGTAGGGTAAGTTCAACGGTAACTTCACACAGTTACGTTCAAGAACTAACCAACAAACAAAACAGCACCAACATTAATATCGTTTAATAATAACAATATAATAATCAGCTGTTTTCACTGGTATATTTACCACTTGCCGCATTTTAATGTACCGATTGAGTTTGTTTGAATGCACAGCTGTTTTATTTTGCGGCCCTAGGGCAGCAAATCGTAACTTTCGGCCCGAACATTATGTTCGCAAAACAGCTGATTAGAATGTAGTGTGGTGAAAAGCATGTGTTATGCCTAACATAAAAGCCTCAAGCACTACATGTTTATGAGTTTATTTCTAACTTGGATGACCCTTAGAAAGAAAACTAAATACTAAAAAAAAACAAGCAACGATGTATGGTTTATATTTTTTTCTAATGAACTCGACAATGTGTGGCAAATTTACATGCAAAATATATATATAGAGAATTAATTAACCTACACGTTGATTTTAAAATTCTTTCTTAAGGAGAGGAGCACCTACAATGTAATCCTTAGCTTCATGTATAATGTCCGCTCTCTAGGTACTAACGTCCTATATTTATAATGGTTGTAATTTGTAGTTTCTGGAATTTGCTCAATCATTGCACAAATATTGTGGATTTTTTTACCTTGACTCCAATTTTTGTGCAAATTCGAGAACCGACAAGTTACAACTACTAATAACTGCGATGGTTGAAGAAGTGGTATGCGGAGGTATAATATAATATATTGGAGAAATAAGTCGGTGTATACATTTCTATTTTTTTGATCACGGATGAATATCTGTTTTATTGCTTTTATTGTGCTAGTGGTTTCCAGTCAAAGCAAATATCATTAATTAAAGAAGAAAGTATATTTTTGTCCAACCTGGATCGAAGAAACATGGTTTAGTTATACCTTTAAATAAAGAGAATTATATTTTGCTTTGAATCCAGTCAACTGTGAATACATTTTTTAGATGATCAAGGAATTAAAAGAACGGGTTTCGCGTCACGCTTAATAACACCCCTTTGATAATATTTTCAATATAATTTGTAAAACAAACCACTTTAAACTCTGCTAAATTTCCCTGCATCGACTGACACTTTTTTCTCTGAAAGTCCTGCTAAGCTAAACAAAACTTTTCTGCGTGATACTTTGACATCCGCGGTCTAAAACTGGTGCCTCTTAAGGTCGGTTGTATCAACTAGAAACCTACTTGAAATATAACAAACCTCTTGAATCTTCCTGTTGCAGAAACACAGTTCGAATGGTGGTCTTTCAAAGGGAGTTCTCTACATCATTGCATTTTCAAGAACCTCGCGTAATAGCAACAACAACAATTTATGTGGGAGCGCCGCCTAGTTTAACGCTAAACACGATAATTATTGTAGTAGATTTGTTGCGCATAATTTACATTTAGTAACAAGACAGCTTCATTGATAAAACTAGTTCACGTAGGGTAATTACCTGGCGTTAGATGGCTATCGACGTTCCCCCCCCCGCACACTGTCCAATAAACAAGTAACAACTCATGGCAGGTGGTTATTAAGCAGATAATATTGTAGATAAAGTGATCTTTACAAATAAGTACTGAATGATGAATGGATCGTTTAATTTTGTTCCGTAATAATTTCAAGGAGTCGACGTTTTCTTTACAGCTTATGTTACTGTCTGACACCTTCGTAGTATGTAGGCTATGTGTTTCATAAGTGTAAGAAATACACACTGACCTTAACTTGTAAGAAGGCGACTCGATAGAGTTAAACTTAAACAAAAAATCCAACTCAAACGAATACGTTTACCTATTCACTATAACTAATAGTTTATAATAATATTTACTAAATTGTTACAGTTTGATTGTTGTAGCTCGTGCAATACTGAAGATGGTGACGTTGTCGGTGAAACGAGATTAAGTTAGTAAACGTTTTGGTTGTGGGATTTTGTGTTCACGTTGTATTGTATCAAGTATAACATTTTTCATCTATACATTTTTTATTACTGGTAAAATATTTTTATACAAATTACGGTTTTTGTGAAATTTAACATCGAAGAATTTAAATGGCCGCCATCTTGCAACTGTATAAGATACCGTAACGAAATGTTATACTCTTGTTTGACCTACCAAAGTACACGTACGTGCCAAATTTGAAGTTTCTATCTAAAATAGTACTCAAGTTATAAAATAATTTGTAAAACACACAAACAGACGGACAGACAGAAAACTAGGCATTTCAGACCCATATTTATATGACGTTTTTCGATTTTCTTGACCTAAGGAAGAAATACACAAAATTTGTCCTGGGAGTTTGGAAACACTCTGTATATATAAAAAAAATACGCCAAGGACCAAAAATAGTCTTTAAATAACTTGAAAAATCCAAATTCATCATAAAATATAGGCTAGGGTTTTTAGTAAGAAATTCAAAAGTTGACTTTCACTATATATTTTTTAATTTCTAAAAAAAAAAACAAATAAAAGTTTCTCATTTAAAGTTTGATGTCAGATTTATAGTTTACTAGATAGCAGGTGGCCCATTAAAAAAGACACCTTTTAGAACCAATTAGAATACGGTAGCGATAACGCTTTCTCCCACTATGCAGACGAGTTGCTCACTATTAGCACTATTCAAATACCAATCAACTTCCACCCACCTCCAATCATACACACTCAACAACCAACATAGTATTTATAAAATAGAAATGGCAATACTATTTGTACGAAGTGAAATAATTTTTACACAACTAAATCGGACAAAGTAATCATGCTTTCAAAACAAGAAAGTTCATATATCATGCCTCGTATAAATTTATTATATATGTTTTAAAACTAATATTACAGGTACCTAAGATATTATATTCAAGGATAGTTTTCCAACTAAACATATATTCTCTTCAATTGATTGCACGCTTAATAGACCGCTTAGATACGTGTTACCAACTTTATCTGAAATAATATCAAATTGCAATCCGCTCGCAGATTAATGATTCAGCGTATGTTTAATTTGTCTTCTTGGATAATTACCGTCCCGACAATGGCCGATAAGTTATCGATAAAGTTGTTCACTACTTCGGAACCCATTACTGGAATTATCTGATACGAAACTAGACACTGCTGAATACCCGTCGTGTTATTATCTGCAGTGGACTGTCCCAGAGCCAGATACCAGATAATCTAAGTTTACACGTTATGTTTGGTTTAGCGATATTGATCAACTTGCGAAGATATCATTGTCCTTGAGTTTATTGCGTAAATTAGCATTAAGCTGCTGTCGTGGCAAATCTTATTCGCATTCTGAGAGCTGTCTGTGTAACAGGAAACTAATTGTGTCTAATGCAGGGTTAATAGGAATGGTCATGGCGTTGTTCAGAGGAGTACGCCATAGCGCACTCTTTTATTTTTGATTTACGTACATAAATAACTTAAGGGTCTGCTCCAGTAAACGAGAAAGCAACAGGAAACGCTAGCGCCTCTCACTATATCCCTATCTAAACAGTGCAATTTCTTGCAGCTGAACGCTTTGACATTGCCTCATTTCAAACCATTTTATAAGTCTATCTTTTGTAATTGAGTGTTGAAAAACAAACTGAATATTCCTTATAAAATTTTTTTAATTAATTAATTTTTTATTGTGTTATAAAAAAATTCAAATTTTGTACTTACAAAATGTCAATTACATAACAAATCAAAAGCATTTAAAAAAATGTAAATTGCAAGACGGATGCGTATTGTGACTGTGCTTAAAATGAGACCTTGCAAACAATTTTATGACAAAAATAAACGAAATAAATGGTTTGAAATTTAACATTGCTCTTATGGGATACAAATCCAAAATGGCCGCCACTACAGCAGACCCTTAAGGCTCGGCAGGAGTGAATAAATATTTCTGAGTTGACCGCAGCTCATCAAGTGGCAAAGCTGTACACCACTGGCATTGAGTTTGTTAGTTTTTCATTCTTCCGCTAGCAAATGTAGGGCAGCTTCATAAAGGCGGAAAATAAAGGCTCACAGACGTAACCCTGACTGTAAACATAATTAAAATGTACGAGCGTGACAATGTATGGTAGAATGTGTTATTAAACACAGCTTTCTCGCACACGTTGAACATTAACGAATATATTATTTTTCTAGTATTCCTCCGCGAGCAACAAGTTGATTTGATAACCACCAGAGTGCAGGCTAAACACTCGAGTAGGAACACAAATTCGGCGCGTACATGCTTCCACAATAACGTGGATTTTTTCGTCATAAATTCTCAAACATTATTGAAATTAATTTTATTTAAAAGGTAGTTAAATTTCGAATGTGGTGATCTTTTTACATGTTTTATATTTTCATTATTGGAAAAGAAAAAAAAGGCAAACTTTGATTTTGAGTTAAGTCAAAGGACAAATTCGGTTAAAAACTAATTTTAAAAACTAAAAGACATCCACATTCTGATTTACCTAACCTTTATAATGACACATTCAGAATAATTTTCTGATAATTTTTACTCCAGCAAAACTTATTACCCGTTTAACATTGTTCTTATGGGAGTTAAAATTCAAGATGGTGGTTCTGCCGAGCCTTAAATTGTTTACCTATCAGGTTGAAATTATTTCTTTTTGCTGACGATACAGCGGTTTTAATTGAAGGTGGCAGTTGAAAGGATGTTGAAATTAAAGCTCTCAAAGGGTTATATCAGACGTTAAAAAGTGATTTGATAAACACCTTTATTACTAAATATCTCTAAAACTAAGTTGCTGATCTTATTAATAAGGAAAACAACTCTTTCAAGAAATGTCTTAAAATTGCACATATGTGGTGATTGCCTTAATTCTATATTGTTATGTGAAAACGTAGAAGTCTAGTCCTATAAATATGTAGGAATAATTTTCGTCCATAGAATGAAATGGATTAGATTGGTTAGGTTTTTAAAACAAACACATAGAAAACTAGTTGTTTTCATTTATGCAACTTTCTAAATAGCCACGAATTAAAACTGGCGTATTACGCGTAATGTCAGTCATTACTTATGGGGGGTGGGGGGATAATACCTGGGGGGGGGGCTTTAAGTTCGATTCTAGAGCCACTCAAATTAATTTAGAAAGCTATTAAAAGCATTAAAAGAAATGTTTTTAGAATGCATTTTTGTTTGTCCATTACTTTGTAACGAAGCAAGAGTGCTCTTACTTACAAGCTCTAGTTTGTATCTAAGCAAATCTGTTTCTCTTTTATTTATAATGGCGTATTACATGAACTACCTTGCATTTGAAATTGTTAACCTCCTCTCTTCACAAAATCGTAAAGGATCAGATATGTAAAAAATTTGCATTGTTTTGCAACACAAGATATACTAATTTCTTAAATTAGCAACTTTGTTTTCAACTTTGACTGACCGCCATTTTCAAAAGGGTTAAGATAGAGACATTTAATTTGTACCATTCTTCTTTATTTATTTACCCTTTAAAATGAGGTATCACTTGATGGCGGTTTGTATTTAAGATTTTTTAATTACCCTTACCTATTTTAGGGTAAGGGTTGAAATGGTCGGTTACACCAAAATTCATCTCCCTGTGTCATATAGAGATACCCCGAAGCTCATTTATTTATTTCTACTTGTTCCAAAGTAAAGGGGGGGGGGGGACTTTTTGGACACCTGTGTACAAAGTTTTGTTAACTTATTTTCAGTAAAAAAAATTACGAAGTGGGTTATATAATAGGGCCTTTATGAACACTCTGTATTTGTAACTTATGTATTATTTAAGGAAATAAATGATATATATATAACAAAATATATTGATTGTTTATTTTGCTCCAGCTGACAACTTTACACTAATAATCTTTTTAGAGAAGTCTATAAACTTGCTTTCTATTCCCATTGTCCCGATAGTTTCTTTTTGTGAGTAAAGATTGCATAACAATGAGTGTTGCGAACCAGATGTACTCAACTCTACTTGATTAAAAAGGAACGGAAGATTTAACAGATATCCTGCCTGCTTTATTTGTTACAATTATTTCCAGAAAATGTCTATCTAGTTTTTCGTTTTATGGTTAACTGGAACTTCTTCTAAGCCGGTTTAAATAATTTCAGTTTATTTGTGTTGTGTTATTTACTGAACTTGTTTTTGGATACTAAGTTTTCACATTTTTTTTTATTGTCACGAAACAATTACATAAAATTGCAATAGACATGATCAAAAATAAAAATAAAATTCATACAATTAAACTTTTAGGACTGCTCGTACCAGCCAAACTACATTCTTCAACAATATAAACTCCATTTTAAGCCATCTCTCAACAACACTTCCTTCAAAGCGCTCCATAGAAGCAAATCTGGCAAACGACAGTCTTAAGGGTCTGCCCATTAAACGAGAAAGCAACCGGAAACGCAAGCGCTTCTCTTTATATCCGTATCTAAACAGTGCAATTTCTTGCAGCATTGCCTCATCTCAAACCATTTTATAAATCCATCTTTTGTAATTGAGTGCTGACAAAAAACTGAATATTCTTTATAAAATTTAGGATCCGGCTAGCAAATTACTTTTCATTATAAATTTTCTATTGTGTTACAAAAAACATTCAAACTTTGTACTTACAAAATGTCAATTACATAAAAAAAGAAAAGCATTTTTTTTAAATCTAAAATGCAAAACGGATGCGTATTGTAGGCCTAATTGTGCTTAAAATGAGACCTTGCAAACAATTTTATGATAAAAAATAAACGAAATAAATGGTTTGAAATTTAACATTGCTCTTATGGGATAAAAATCCAAGATGGCCGCCACTACAGAAGACCCTTAGGGGTGTAGAATACCAGGACGAAACATTTCCATACAGTCCTCTTCAATATAACTTCTATTTCAAGGAATTTTGAATATAATCTTTTGTAATTCGCAGGAAATCTTTCATGAAAGTACCAATTATAATTTACAATGATTGAATGAAACCCACGAACCACAAATAAAATAAACAAAAAACAATAACAAAATAATTTAATGAAAAGTTACGTTTAATGTACCACCCTAGTGCACATTTCAATGACATAGTCATCATCCTCAGAGGGCTTTAATACTACTGAACTAAACTAATCTAGAGTATACTCCGACCTCCCCACTCCCTCCTCACCTTTCTCGCCCAATCACAACGCGTCTAGGTGGGGAGTAGGAGGAGCAACGTTTACCGTTAAAAGCATTAATAAATACAAATTAAAATAATAAAAAATATAAATCTTTGTAAAAATAAATAAATAAAATAAACTTAAATATAATAAAGTAAAATAAAAATTACTTTAAAAAGATAAAATAAAAAAAAATACAGTATATATAATAAATTAACTTAATAGGCTAACACAATAAACTGAGTACAAATTAGCAAAAGAATAAAATAAAACAAGAAACATAAAATAAATGTAACAAATAATAATTAGCGTAGTACTTAAACATAACTTTTCATTAAATTGTTTTGTTATTTTTTTTTTGTTCCTTCTATTTGTGGTTCGCGGTTTCATTCAATCATTGTGAATGTGTCGCCACAGTACTCTTCAACCTTTGCAATTATAATTTGTAGGTGTTGACAAAAATTGTAAATTATACATTTTTACTAAAGATATTTGCTTATAAACAAGACGGAAACATGATTTTTAGACGAGTATCTGTGTAGCAGTAAAGCGTTATATTTTTTTAACGCTCGAAACAACAACTTTGTGTAGCATATTATAAAGTATTTTGAAAAGTTGTTTTATTTTAAAACCGATTTTTATGTATTATTTTTAGTGATTACAAATTTCTAAAGCTCTGTATCTCCTGGATCTCAAAAACAAACACTCCTAGAGTGAAAAAATGTTGCAGGAAATTATTGTTTAACTTTAGAGGGAGCCCGAATCTATTTGTTTTGATTTATTTTGTAGTGTATTAAAAATTAACAATTATCGAGCGTTATTTTTCCATTTGAATAACGTGGTAGTTTAAAACAGCTATCATTTTAAAGCCATAAGTTACTCAAATTAGCATATATTGAAAGAGCTATTAAACTAAACCATAATATGTATATATAACAGCTGATTTTTTCCATCAGCTTCAATTCTCCATCAAAAATTTCTCTGCAGCCAGACTCCGGCTGCAAACAGACACCTGACGTCAGGCGGAGTGCATTCCCCAATTGCTTTCCAATGATTAGAGCAGCGGTTCACAACCTGGGGTTCGCATTGGTCGCTAGGGTGTTCACGGAAAGCCAATGTGTAATGTTGGACATGCACATTGTAAGGAGTTGCAATTTTTAAAATTGTTTAAAAATATTAGTATTGACCAACAAAAAAAAAAAAACATTATAAATACAAATATAGTACAGAATATGTAAATCTATATAAGTATTTTAAGTCACATATTAAACTAATATGTAGTAAGTAAATATACTAAAATAAATATAGTGAGTACAAATTTATAAATAGTATGAATGTATATCTGACCAAGAAATTAAGGTTTATTGCTTTTCCCGTTCACAGAGAAATTGTTCTGAAAGTTTTTTCGTCTTGCACATTTATAAATAAACGGTCAATCAATCAATCATTTATTGGTCTCTTTGACAAATATGTGTATAAGACAAGTCAACAATATAACAATACTAACAATATAGGCTATATATGTAACTTACAAAAACAATAACCATACAATAAAATATATACATGTAACCAATACTAGTCATTTAAAAATCTACATAGAATAATTCACAGTTTTTTTAATAATTTCATTTCCGCTCAGGACAAAGTAACAATAATAAAAACTCACAATAGATAATAACATCAACAATAATAATTAATTATAATAATAACAACAACAATAGAAAACCTTTAAGGACCCAACCAAGAACATGTGAAAGGGAAGATCAGACTTCACATTCAAAGGGAACTAGACCCAAAATCATGGCACATAAACTCCTCCACAGAGTAAAAGGATCCAGACAACATTAGTTGCCTAAGGCTGTTTTTAAAAGAATTTAAATTTTGTATCTTTTTTATTTTAATGGGAAGATTATTCATGAATAAAGGACCTGCTTGCAAAGGAAGTTTACTATATAAATTCAACCTGTGCCGATTAGTACGATAGTTGCAAGTGGTCCTGGTGTTACAATTATGTATGTCCTTGTTCTGAACAAGATCACACTTATATTTAAAATAGAGAATTACTTTCATTATATACATACTAGGAAGTGTTAAAATTCTCAATTCTCTAAAGTATTTTTTACAAGATTTTTGTTTATTTATACCTGCTATAAGCCTTATAGCTTTTTTTTGTAGAACAAACACTCTTTTCATATTCTGAACTGATGAATTTCCCCAAAGTAGAAGTCCATAGCTCAGATGTGGGTATATTAGACCATAGTAAGCTGTTAAAAGAACTGAAGAGTTACAATATAATTTTAAATTTCTTAATACAAATATTCCTGAACTAACTTTAGCACTGATGCTATTGACATGATAGTTCCAGGTCAGCTTGTTATCTATGGTAAGACCCAAGAACTTTATTGAATTTACTTCTTCAAGTTATTTTTCTCCAAGAAAGACACTTAATGTCTGAAAAGTGTTTGGTTTTAAACTAAAATTCAAATATTTGTTTTTTTCTGGACTGATTACCAAATTATTTTCAGTGAAATACTGATAAGTAGCATTGACATGTACAAAAGCCCTTTGCTCTAGATTTTGGAGAGAATCTGCTTTGAATATTAAAGTTGTAGTATCATTAGCAAATTGAATTAATCTATCCACGTATACTGCTGATGACAAATCATTTATAAAGATTAAGAACAAAACTGGTCTAAG